>JAEKIV010000666.1:5819-30218 GCA_016801325.1 Hypholoma fasciculare
AGCGTGACATTTTGCCAAAAGTGCTCTGCTCAAAAGGCTTTGTGACGCGTGATGTGAGCACTTGGTCGTATTTGTACAGTATCTTGAACAAATCCATATCTTTGTCTCGGCAAACAACGTGACAATTGACGAGCCTCTCATCCATGAACTAGCACCTAAGTTGGGCAAGATATTTTCTCCATTTTCCTCTATCCTTTTCACGGAGACTTCCCAGCATCTTCTTCCAGTATTCACCGAAACAGGTGCCGTACGGGAATTCGACGAGCTTGTACTGAACACTGCATCACATATCTATCACACACCCAGTCGCTCTAACGCGGCTAAATTCCCATTGACCGTCATTGGCCTTTCTCAGGATTCCGGTTCGAGTGTGTCTAGCTCATCACAACCTGGATCCAGCAGTGGCGGCAAGGAAGGATCAAATCAAGGGTCGGAAGGGGAGAAAAAAAAAACAGATAAAGGCAAAAAGCGAGACGATGGCGAGGAAGATGACAAAGGTGATGAGTCGGATTTGCCACATCCCGACGGTGACCCTCCAGCAGGGTCTGGGGAACCTGCAGCCGGAAACAAGCAACGTGAAATTTTGTTCCACGTTACATCCCGAATAATGCCATCCGATGATACGGGAATACTCGAGAACACTAATGCCTTCCAAACCCTTGTTATGGATGGCGCCTTGATAATAGAGGTAGCACTTTCATTGTCCTGCTAAACATTTGATCAAACATGACTGACATTGTTTTTCTGCAGGACCAAATTCCTGCACAGCGCCATGCCCATTTCAAAAAAATCTCATTTAGCACCGAGAAGTATAGATCGGACGGCATTTACAAGCAAAAACATATTAGGGCTGCCATCGACTCGCACGACGAAAATGCCTGGGTAACGGCGAAAAGCCCATTGACAACTTCAGCAACAGACGGGAAGGAAATTCAAATATCGGGGTCGAAAAAGACTCGGAATGGCACTCTAGCAACTGGATTGGCCTTTTCGGGGCCAGTTCCCACCGGAAATCTTACCGTCAATGTTCAAGAAAGCAACGAAGCCTCCACGGGTTCCCAGATTACACGAAACACGTCTGACATTTTTCAGCATGATGATTACGGCATCATCCACTGGGACTTCGACGTCGATGATCCCAACTTTCAATCTTGGGGACTTACCATGGATAAAGCCCCGTCTGTGGACTTCAAGTTTGTTGACAAAGCTGAACCTCCTGAACGCATGGACTTTGTAATTGCATCTCACTGGTCAAATCGGATGCTCTTCTCTGAAGAGCAGACAGGTACACCAGGCTGGTTTTCGAATTCATTATCTAAAATTACTGGCAAGTCGAGGGCTCCAAATAATGAACGAGTTCGGTCTATGTCCTACTCCAATCTTCTCCAGATAATTGCCCTTAAAACATACCCATCCAAGCTGCCGACGAAGGAGCCTTATGCGTATCGTGCGACAGTCAATGTTCAGCCTTTTCGACCAAACTTGCAAGACTTGGAACCTGCTGCGGTTAAAGTGCACCAGAGTTTTCCAAAATTAGACTCTGCGACAATCGAAGTGACGCCTGCAACGTTTGACAGTGGGTAGACGTTTCTCAGCTCATATTCTACTGGCCAATGCAACACCTGACTATATTTTTTTATTGGCCCTTTCAGGGAAAACTCACGCAGAAGGTGTTGCCGCAGTGAACTATAGACTGTTCGGTGCAAACCTTCAACTGTCGGACAATTGCATCAAGCGCTCCAACAATTGGCCTAAGGACGAGAAATAAATTGTGGTAGGCAAGGCAGTATCTTCATGTAAAAAATGGTATAATTTCACCTATTCTTTTTGATGACGCCTGATTCAATTCGATTGTTCTGTAAGGCTAGTACACCATCACATGACCATTTACTTACATCCTTTTACACCTGTATGTCGTCGTCGTCCATAGAACCGAGAGCCTGGTCCTCTTCACTTCGTGTGATCGTACTCTCAGTGATTTACTTGCCCCTCCAAGCAAGGTTTACACCTTTTTTTTGAAGTCCAACCACGTTCTTTACTCAACAACCGACTCTGCGGGCCCACTGTCAAGCAAGTCGCTTCTTTTCACTTTCATCGATCTCGCCCAAGCGGATTTCTACGCTGGATTCTCGACTTCCTCGTTTCAGACGCCGTGCTGCTGTCAATAGTAACCTGCCGCTGCTGGGTTTCCTCGCGGACCCTACGCGTGCTCCTCGCCGTGCCAATTCGGTCGATAGTTTTTCTCGCGCAGGTCCTGCTCCGGATCGCCGTTTCTCACCCATTCCGGATAAACCAACAACGTCTCGCAAATCTACTGTTGTGAAAATGGCTCCAATGAAGATTGAACTTCCGAAACTCACGGACGAGCTCAGTGCCAGTTCGGTGACTACTTGGCTAAACTTGTGCGAAGATTCGTTTGAAGCATGGTCGCTCATGAATATTTGAATCCTGACAACAAGCTGTCGGTTCCTCTGAAAATCCTACTTGCTGGACTCAGATTGGAGGCACAACCGGCAGCGCAGTGGTGGAGCGAGAATCGCGATCTTTTGAAGGTCATGCCAACATGGAATGATTTTGCCGAGGCATTGAAAGAACGCTTTGTCCCTGGTAACTGGCGTCTGGATGCCCTGTCTGCTTTCTACATGATATCTCAAGGCTCTTCCGCTTTTCCGGATTTTGTGGCTCGCCTGCAGCAAGCTCGTACTACTCTGGGGAGCGCTGGACGTGGCTTTGTAATAAGCAACTCTGATGATGAAGACGAAGACTGTCAAAATGGTGTGGTGACCCGAAATCTGGGAAATGATTGCTGCGACGCAGATTCCGAGGAGGATATGACAAGATCCGATGATGAAGTTTACCATTGATATTTCTGTTGAGTTTTTATTTTGATATTCAATTTTTCTGGCATCCGATGAATACCTTCTACGCCTTCACAAGACACTTTTCTTGAACCCGTGGTCCCTAATAGCGGGTGTACTCTTGTTCTTGCATCGCGGTCTATGCAGGCAAGAGAATTTGTTCTGATATTTGGGTATATTTTTATTCTATGCGCTACCTTTTTCCAACGAGTACTTTCTTCGCCCTCACAAAACACTTTTCTTGAACCCGCGGTCCCTAATGGCGGGAGTACCCTTGTTCTTGCACCGCGGTTTATGCCGGCGGTTGGTTGTATTCTGTTAATTGGTCACATTTTTTTTCTTTCTTGCGATACATTTTCGGGACATTTTTTTCTGCCCAGACCGTCCCGAATTTTTCAAAGTGGGGAAGGGTGTAAGGCTGGTACACCATCACATGACCATTTACTTACATTCCCTTCGTTCACGGTTCATTCTGTAGTCTACCTTTTACACCTGTACGTCGTCGTCGTCGTCCATAGAACCGAGAGCCTGGTCCTCTTCACTTCGTGTGATCGTCCTCTCAGTGATTTACTTGCCCCGCCAAGCAAGGTTTACATGTTCGCAGGTCTATCAGATTAATGACAAATTTTTGATTCATTTATTTCCGCACAGCGGTGGCCCTTCACCACAATATGCGTCTCTCATGGCCTGCCACGCGTTGTCTCTCAGAGTCAATAGTTATATATTATAGGTGATCATGACCAAGGCCGCGATAAAAGGAGTCCTGTCCGGTGTCAGCATCGCTGAACATCCTCCGCGATGCGGCCTTCGATGACAAGCTTGTGTAGAGGACATTAATGTGAGAAACAAATATGAAAAGATGAGCAGAAAGATGCCAGGACAGATGCTGGATGTATGCTTTGGCCGGCGGCGACTTCCAAAGGCGGCGACATTCTTGCAGCTCGTCGAGAAGCCTGACGCGCGGCACAGATCCAGGCGTCGATTAACTTGCGGGGTCAGGGGCTCTCTATAGCTTCTCGGTATGTCATATAGCGCAGTAGTTAGCTTTGGGTTCACCATATGTTGAACCCGGCACGAGTGACGACAGTGGGCGCGTTGCCACGAGGTAAATCAGCGAGGCTTGTTCAGACTGTCAGAATCGAGTTTCGGGAGGAGAATCTGCGGCATTTTGGTCGATGACACAGAGACCGATGAGTCTGGCGTAGAGTCGTTCGGCCGTTGTCTGCGTGGTCATGGCGGCGGGAAGAGAGGACGCGATTTGGGACGCGTTGTTTGGTCCCCGCCGCGACCAAATAGAGACATCCGGTGCGCATTCAACGCGGCAGAAATCTTGAACTAACTATTGACTAACTAGAAACCTTTCACCAAAATACTCATTCTCAGCGCGAACCTCAGCTGCTATAGACTACTCACAGATTTCGGCCACCCCACTACGCTCGTGTTCGACCAGCCGATGCTCGTCCTCCGCACCCAAATTCAACTCCATGAAGCACTCTTGACCTAACCAAAGCGTGGCGCGTTCTGTGTATCATGTTCGCCAATACCCCCAAGCTCCGTGTGGGCATAAGCGGCGTGCCCAACGACTGCGCGATGATGTCGATACACCATTGGCCACCTATGACTGCTCATTACTCTTGAGCCACACGTCACCCCATCGCCTCTTCTTGAAGCAATCTACGTAACAAGAATTCCAGCTCAATTTTTCCCGAGAGCGTATCATCAGCACCACATCTCACGACTGTGCCACGTTAAACATTCGCCGCTGGTCGCCCAAGGCACCCTCCTCCGCATTCGCGCCACTTTCCGTGTCGTCCTCAGAGAAATTTAGTGTATCGACTCCATAGCTCATCATGTATCGGGCGTAATCCAGCTCCACCTGCCTCATCGCCGTCCGTCGAGGCGCACGTCATCTTCATCCTCTCTAGAGCTCTCCGCCTCTGGCTGAAGCGTACGATCCACGCCCCTCAGCGCGCCAACTCTCGTCAACGCAGTGTAGCCCCGCTGTCAAATCGGCCACCGACTGTACGATGTCGGTAATGTATAGTACTCCTGGCCGCTTGCGATACTCTTATACATCTCCGCGTCACATTCGAGATCTTCCTTGAACTACCACAGGCGGTTCTCTCAGCTCTAGACGAAAAACCAGTTCCGGCGGCCTCCCTGTTCATCCGTTCAGTCTATTTGCGCCGCGTTTGTGCCTATGCAGCACACCCGCCAACTCACCCAGCAATGTGCTTCACAATTCACGTATATCTATAGCGGCACCTTTCTCTCACCCGTACACCGATGAATTCTGCAACTCACGCACTCATCACGCGTCCGCCAGAGCCTCATAGTGTGTTATCCTCCCAGATGTGTTATGCGTGGGTTGCCAGCTCGTCACACCTTCACTCAGATGCCGATGGATGTCGCGAAAACCCAGGCGCGGATAGCATTCACCGCTCTCCTGCAGGAGAAGTCACGAAGTCACTACCCACCAACTCTTACAGTCATCATGTAGTCAACAGATGCCGTCGTCGCAGGAGCTGAACTCATTCATGATTCGTGGCCTTTGCACACCGGTTTCTACAAAGCATTCGCTCACGGCGGCAAAGAGTTCATACAGCAGCATCAAAACGCGCCTCATGCAGTGCAACCGTGCAAGTGGTATTTCTCCCGACTTCAGCGCTTCAACCCTCGCGTGCGCTGGAAGAAACATGCCCGAAAGAGGCCCTAGTAAATGCCGAATCATCGTCATATCGTACATTTACATTTCAACTCCATCCCTCTTTCGCTCTCCGCCTGCTCATCGGGCCTGAGTAACGTCAGCCAGCAAAAATTCTTCTACATATGCTTAGCTTGTGCTTCGAGTCGTCGCTACATCTCTACGACAAGAACGTCCAAGGGCTGCCCGGCAGGGGCACTATCCATCTCGCATGGTACTCGTCCAGTACTCTGCAACATCCCGACCCTCCGAACGCTCGTCGGTTCGTCCGACTGACGTTTCACACAACGCGCGTAAGTAGACCAGGCTGTTAATATCGTATTGTTGCTGAATGCTTTTCTCATAGGTTGCTAATGCGCTCTCCACGGCTATGGTGGTCATAGTGCCCCTGCACTGCAAAATAGTTTAGCAGAAAAGGCCTCACAGCACACCGCACCGCCTCGTCATCGTGCAACTTATCCCATCAAATATGCTCTGCACACAAATACATCTATATTTAAATTCGAGATGCCCCGAAGGGCAGGCAGCGGAGCGTATGCGGTCGGCACCCCAATTGGAGGACCACGTTCAATACCAGGCGCATTTGCCCACTTCTCGATTGCCGGCGTCCTACGAGATATTCTCGCCCATATTTACGCTCAATGGCGTGTTTTCCGAGTCGCCTGCTCCTTGGCATATCCAATGATATCAACAGGTCAGCAGGTGAGCCTCGTGGAGAAACGTAATTGACACAGCAATTTAATTTGCACAGCAAGGGAATACACACCGATCATATATATGAAGGCCAGGCGTACGAGAATGCCCTTTTCCTACCCACCACCAACCTGTCATCATGCTTGACTCTGCGAAGGATGTCGGAATCGAGGGTGGTAAATTCCTCGACGTCGCCGGCGATTACGTCCACCATGAGCATCACTACCAGAACCCAGAAATTGTTATCAATCTTTTGCCCTCAGGTTCCTGCGGCCTAGAACGTTCGGATTCTCATTCCAACGGAGATGACACTGGTCAACTACAGAGATTAATTAATTCAATACTGCCAAGGTTTCCTGAACGGGACGTGACTTTGACGGGAGGAAAGTGGGCGCTGGAGAATTACACCATCGCCCTCTGCCATTTGTTCAGTTTTGACGAGATTGAAGTAAACCCGCCAACGCCTATACCCCCGCCAACAGATCTGCCAGAGGAGCCCCAGCCGGAGGATGAAGACCCGCTCACAAACCTTCAGCGAAGGATGCAAGAGTTTCAGAAAAAGCGGCGTGCAAAGGTCCCACAGAGCCCAAGCGTAGCGGGGCGAAAGCAGAGCGGGCACAGAAAGCCGTTTATGCGGCCACCGACGAGGGGATCTCATTCAAGTGGGGAAATGAGGCGTACTGCCCATGGAATCGCGCCGCCATCGAATGTGATTTATTCGACTGATCCCGCGAATGCGAAGCGTTCAAATAATTACGAACCAGAAGCAGGTGCTGCCTCTTCACGTCCACAACTCGCTTATATTCCTGTTTTCTGACAAGAAGCCACTACAGACGAAGAAAAGGCTGAGGACCCCCCCGAACTCGATAACATACCATTCCCGCTTAATTCTTACACGTCACCGGACTTCGATGTATACGACGAGCTGTACCAGAATCCCTCCGACGCCGACACTGACTGGGAAAGCCATCCTGACCCCGATCCCTACTCTGACGATTCTAATTTCGAGGGGCCACCTACCTCTTTACCGCCTCTGCCCCCGCCCGAAGTTGACGTTGAGTATTGGCACGCGTGCAATGCTTGGTACGCATGGTATGCACATTGCAGGAGCGTGGGCCCCTTGGCGGTAGATGAATGACGGCTTATATTTATTTCTAATTATTTCTCCCATACTTCGGTTCACACACGGTCAACGGTCACGGATATAGGACACCCTCGCGCTACAATTGCTGTCCAGCTGGCCGGACAGTACATACCCATATCACTGTCAAGTTTTTATGCTTAATATTATTGCACTAGACGCAAACTTTAGAACCTTGCACAGACAATTATACCCAAGTGATAACATTCAATTCGCTCGTACGGCCAAGTGCCCTTTTTTGTAATTAAAATTTTCACTAAACGAAAATAAAAAAGGACTATTCATTTTCTTCCCCAACTGTTTCCGCAGTGTTTCCGCCGGCCCTTGTACTGAACTCCATGGTGCATAACAGCGCCGCCCAGCCCTCTTGTAGATCTTCCTTGAGGAAGAATCAGAAAGATCTGAGTCACTGGAAACATCAACCAGAACAGCAGCAGCGCCGTACGCCGAGAACAAGAGGGACTGCGCGGAGACTAAACGCGACTTCGGCGCCCGGTGGAGACACGCCACCAACGTGGTGGGCCTGACGGTATTCGCGCTGCTAGATAGTAGCAGAGATGAGCCATATTTTACTGAGTGACCACGGGAACTTCGCTGAGGCGGAACTTTCTAGGGCTAAATGTCGCAAAAGCGGCGTCCATGCAAGGTATGTCCGGAGACGTGAGAGCGAAAGGTACGGTTTGGTGCAAGAGAAGGCGCGAAGATATGAGCGGATACACGTAGGGCCAGAGGTATAGAGTGCGTATCACCAGCGAAGGACTTGAGATGCGCCGGTGAGCAGTAACGCACTGCGAGCGCGCGAGCGTGAAAAGTACAGGCCATACATAGAGCGAAATTGGTTTGATACGAGATGCAGAAGGCCAAAGAGAATGCGCAGCGCTGCAGAGTCCGCCCATTGTTGAAGGAACCGATTGTTCACGCGATAAGACAAGCAAAATCACGGGCGTTGGGCTCAGTTCGCGTCGGAATATATATTCACAAACGAGCTGATTAGGGCTAATTCGGACGACTCTGCATGCTCTGGTTTGAGTAATAATGAGGCACGAAAGTACCGTGAATTTGCTAAAATGGTATCTGCCGTTAGTCTGGGCGTACTCGACAACAGAGACACACATACCATACGTCGGCCACAGTCATTTGGCCCATCGAGCAGCCAGTCATGGACTTATGGGACAAAGCGATGAGTTCACTACGTCGGAGTCAATCGGCGAGCATGTGGATTTGATTTGAGGTATTCTATGTCATTTTGTTGTGCGTTGTCGACATGCGTCTAGCCAGCATATACCAGGTGGAGCACGAGGATTTCGGAGAAACGCCTACAGAAAACGATGTCAGCGTACACCAATTGTTTAGTTGAATGACTGAAACACTTGAGCAGACGTCTGCATGATGGTGGCGGCAGAAGAATAGGACGCATTGTTTGGCTCCCCACTGCGGACAATGATATCCGCGAAGCTGGCGCAGATCTAGTCTCGCGAGCCAGCCGTTCTGCCCTAATCGCCAAAAATCGTGCCATACATGTAATGATATCTGCCGTTAGTCTGGGCGTACTCGACAAAGGCGACACACGTACCATAAGTACGTCGGTCATTCGACCCATCGAGCAGCCAGTCATCGGACAATACATATGCACTCTTGTGAGAGAATGAAATATACACGAGTTTGAAATTATGCTAGCCGTTAGTGATGGCCTTGTTCTAAACGATCTAGCATAAATACATCATGCTCACGATGGATTAGCCCACCACGGCAAACATCTGGGTGCCAACCAATGGACGGATCCATATTGATGTCGGGGGGATAGCTCACTTCCCCAGCTCGGCCTGCCCAGTCAAAATCAATGAACATAGGCTTGCCCTCAGCGGGTAGGACAATGTTTGGACTTCTGAGATCCCCAAAGACCAAGTCGTTGTCATGAAGTATCCGGAGGCCTTCTCGCAAGGCATCAACAGCTTCAGATGAATGCTGTGTGGTGCCAATTTGACGACCAAATATGAAGTCCATAACCACAACATACATTCCAACTGACTCTTCTTTTTCGCAAAGCCAAAGGTGCGGAGCAAGCGAGTTCTTTTGGAGGAGGTCATGCGCCTGTTGACAGTATGTTGGGGTGAATTTCACGAGGACAGGTGAGGCCACATGACTGCCAGCCGACTGTGCAAATGCCTTGAATACTGCCTTATCAGAGTACTGCGGCAGAAGACGCTGGGTGTACTCAAGCTCTACAGCATGACCAGTGGCGGGATGAGTAAATTTCTTGAAATGGGGGAATAAAGGCCAGGTCATCATTTTGCTTAATCCTTGTGGATGATCCAATGGTTTCTGAGGAGCTGGGGGTATGCATGGAGTAAGCTCCAAGTAGTACCTTTCGAGGTCTGCAAGGCATTCCCTCAGAACTCGGAAGACCTTGCCAATTTCGTGAATTCGAGGGCCTATAAACGGGCTTCCAAGTTCCTCCCGGATAAAGAAAGTCTGTAAGGTTCTGAGAAATGAAATGGTCGGTAAAAACAGCGCCTGCGATAATCAGGTATGGTCCAGCAATGCCAATGAGGAACGCAGGACAACAGGACACATTCCGCAACGGTTCTCGCTAGGCAAAAATCAGGCTTTGACAAGTGCAGACAGGTTAAACACGAACTAGCACTGCAGAATAGAAGGCAGTATAATCGCACTGCAATTGGGCGATAGGATCCAAGCCACCTTCTCCAATCCCATTTTTTAACTCGGTGAAAAAGGTGGCGGCCCAGGGATCATCTAGAAAATTTGAGCAGGTAACGACGCCAACACCATCAGGGTTGAACCTCCTGCCACTGCCGCTCGGAATTGACAATGAAAGGAAACAGTTAATATGAATAAGCTTGCGGAGGCCATAAAGTTGGTCTCGTCGAGCATCTTCGTTGTCGTAAAAGGCCAGCGATTTTGTAATGAATTTGTAAACTTGTTCAAGTTCTGTAGCGGTAAATCGAAAATCCTTGATTGGTTGCGATATTTTTCTTCGAAAAGTCGCGAAAATGGGATGGTAAATCTCCAGAGGTGGAGCAGTCAATCCTAGTGGTCGTCCGTTGTATATGGCATCAGGATTGTTCTCCTTCTGGGTTATAATGAGCGTCGAATTGAACAGCGCAAGAGCTCAAAGTGTACAGCGGATTTTCCGTCCTGCAAATCTAGTGACCAGTGGGAAGGGCGAGGGAATGTACGCAACTGGAAGAGTGGGGTGAGACGTCGACCATGATGGGGTGACAGAGGGCGTAGACGGCACCCCGTCGAATTTGCGGCCACTAAGACGGCGTTGGGACAGTGGGGGTCGAGCGGGAAGAACTGGAATACAAAAATTGATTAGCCACTGTCAGTGGTGGAATGTGGGATACCATACCTCGGTATATGCACGGGGCGATGAACGGACACGTAGCGAACGTCGAAAGAGCTAGAAAACAGGAGACGCAGACAGGCTTTCTGCGAGATGATGCTGGTAGAGGGCAGGAGCGTTTTGTTTTGTAGCAGGAATGGGAAGTTTACATAAGTGGGTATAACAAGGAATAAATTAATAACGGAGCGCGGACTGTGTGTGCAAGCGTCCGCGAATGGGCTGCTCGGGCTTCATCGATTATCTGCGAGCTCACGGTGGCAGGAGGCAAGCCTGTTCGTGTCCGTGTTGTTTGGTCGACGGCGGCTCTACCGAATTAGGACGCGCCTCGACATCACGCGCACGACTGGATCACAATTTTCGCCGCGCCCACCTCGATCGAGTGCTGTTTGCGCTCGTTTCGCGCCTTGAGGATCGGAGCGTGCATCTCCTTCATCGCGTTGCCGAGCTTCACGCCGAAGCGACGTCGCGCTGGCACTGCTACGCGTCGTTTTTGGAAGTTCACCCGCACATGCACCTAAATATTTAGTTACACGACCCTTGAGAGCCACTCGCGGTCACAAAAAATTCCTTTTGAATGAGTTACGATTCAAGTACACTGGTTATTATAAAGGCTATGCTCCGAAGAACCAGATGGAGGAGCGGTATTAGGAACAGGCGGATCCAATTTGTGTAAAGAACCTTTTCCGGAATCTCTTACCTATAAGTTTGACGTAGGAATAGGAATAGGGTCAGAAGTAGATGGATGTGAGCCGCTGCGAAATGAGTGTAAAAGGCATTATGAGAATTATAATCCAACATACAGGTGTCAGGGTGCGCACTAGCAGTAAAATGAAATGAAGAGAAACCAAGCGGAGAAAAAGAAAAAGTCGTAAGCATGACGGGGGCGTGGGCAGCGGGGCAAAGGAGTGAGTATCGTGGCACAACGGGTATAGCGAAAAGACAGCGGTGATCGGAGCCAGAGCCGGGAACGAAATATGGGTGCATAAAAAGTAATCAGCCAATAGCCAGGCAGAGCAGGGCGTCTCAGGCTCTGCCGCTAGAACCGCCGCGGCGCACCGCCACCGACGAGGCCCTCAATCGAGTGGTGCTCGAGGTCGTTGCGCGCCTTGAGGATCGCAGCGTGCATCTCCTTCATCGCGTTGCCGAGCTTCACGCCGAAGCGACTCAGGATGTCGCGCTGCCACGCGTCGTACTTGGCGTTCACCCGCGCCTGCACCTGTTCGTAGTCGATCACACAGACGCCGAACGACTTCTGCGTGTCCGACGTGTCGAACGTCGCGCGCGCCTTCTTGATCTCCGTGAGCAGCTGCTGCCAGTTCGCGAGCGAGTCGCCGAGGCGGTTGAACACGTATTCGGTCTCGAGGTCCCACAGCGACTGGAACTGCAGCCACTTCCCAACGTAGTCCGTGAGGTGCTGAATTTTCGTCTCGATCAGTGCGAAGGGCCGCTGGAGGGTGTTGTCCGGGAACCGTGTGAGCTGCAAATATCTCAGCATCTTTCGGAATCGCGAATGTAAACCAATAAACACACCAGTGAGGTATATGTTGTTTCCGCCGCCGACCCTCCCTGCATCTGAAGCCCAATCTCATAGCGCGAGCTCTGGATTCGCCGCAGTCTGCACACCACCCCGAGCCAGTCATGCAGTTGCCTGATCCACGTCGCTCTCGCATATTCTATCGGGGGGTCCAGGAAGATAACCTGGTTCTGTATCCGGATTTCGTGCACGATCGGCTTTACGGTCATATGGCCCTCCAAGAACTACTTAACAGTCAGCTGCTGATCACTTTGTACACAAGCTGTTAACATACCTTTTCTTCTTTAGCACCCTTTCCACCTCGTCGCTTGCTTCCTAGATCCCTCGTCGGTAGCACGTCTCGGCGCCCGTCGCCGTCGTCCGCCCGGTCGAACTCAGCACACCAAACCTGGATGATATGCGTTAGCCGCTGTAGCAGGATGCCTTCGATCCGTTTGTCAAGCTCAGCGACCCAGTAGTCAAGGTTGGCGTAGCCTTCGAGATTCAAGCGATCGATCTGAGCGGATAGTTATCAGCACTCGAAACAGCAGGGGAGCAGTTGGTGACGTACAGCAGCTTGTATTTTCCCCAGCAGCTCCGAAAATGCCTCCGAGGTATATGAGCACGTTTGCAGGTCCTCGACTGCACGCAGTATGTCCCGATACAAGTCAATGACGTTATTCGTTTTGTCCTAAGTTCAGAAACACCGTGAATACACTACTATAACAGGTTGGCCGCTGAGTAAACGTCACACACCTGCAATACTGACACCACGCTCGCAAACTCGCGCACGAATTGTATATGCCTGTTATCCCGCCCATCCGAGCTAGGGACATACCGTGACGTGTCGTATTGGTTCACGAAGTAATCCCATCGGATGCTCATGCCTGTTGTGAATAAGTGTACTATTACTCCCACCCATACCTATCCATACGCACCTTTGCTGATCATCCGCTGGCTCTCATTGCGGTACTCCGCAACGAGCCACTCGATGCCCTTGTTCGCCTCAACGAGGTCGAGCGTCTGTCCATAGGTGCGGACGGTCTCCATCAGACTCACGGCGTGCGGATACACGCGCTTCGCATCCTTCGCCATGTTCGAGATGGCATGTGGCACCTGGAAGTTGAGCCACAGGAGGTTGCGCACCTCCTTGAACAGCGTGATGATCTGCGGGTCGAAGTTGACTGCGAGCTGGAAGCCGCCGCCGCGCAGGCGCACGATCTCGAAGAGCCGCCCGTCGACGCCCATGTTGCGCCGGTTGATGTCCTGCATCCACGCATCGAATACAGGCCGTGTGTCCAACTTCTTCCGGAACGCAAGCGACTCGGACTGCAGTTTCTGGCCTTCTGCGTAGTGCTCCCAGCCTTTTCCCAGTACGTCCTCAACACGCTTCATATAGGTCTGTAGCTGCCGCTCAATTTGCCGCGCCCATATGATAGCGCCTGCGATAGGCGGTAGATCGCGCATCTGCGACATGTGATACGCCTCAGAGAAGCGGTACTGCGTCTTGAATTTCTCGTGCAGGTGCTTTATGTCCTCCTTCACCGAGTCGATTAGCTGCGTCTGGTACTCTTGGATGGCCCCGCGAATCTTGGCCCGCACGAACAGCGCATTGAACTTGGAGAACACGCGGAACATCTCGTTCGCGTTCCTTGCTGTGCCGAGTCGGTCCCGTAGGCGAGCAATGATCTGATTCTCCACCCTTGACACGCGCTCGTTGTAAGCATTTTCAGCCGCAACCCAGATCTCTGTACCCTCTAGAATGCAATGTTAGCACGACCGGGACGATATCAAGACTAAATGCCACTCACCGACGCTCACGTCCAACACATCGATGCGTTTCACGACCTCATACGCCTCCTTCACCTCCTCCTCCATGTCCATTCCACCAACCTCCGTCACACCACTGACGCCGCCGAGCCCCTTCGTCGGACCCGTCATCACGGCAAGCTGCTCATGTTGCTTCCGCCAATCTCGTAGGTACCGCGTCCGCTCTTGCAGCTTCGCATGTGCGGGCGCAACTTTGATTGGGATGAAGCGCTCATTACG
This sequence comes from Hypholoma fasciculare, assembly GCA_016801325.1. NCBI lineage: Eukaryota > Fungi > Basidiomycota > Agaricomycetes > Agaricales > Strophariaceae > Hypholoma > Hypholoma fasciculare. The sequence goes on from JAEKIV010000666.1 coordinate 20,145, forward strand.
CTTGCGCGTCACCTCACGAGCGACGTTCGTGAACTCCTTGATCTGGTCGTCCCATGTGCGGAAGATGGCAGTTGTTTGTGCGAGCAGGCGCTCGAACGTCTCGTAAGGCGTGTACGGGAGGCGGTGTGATGTAAGGATACGCAGAAGTTGGTCATTAAAGTCGCGGGAGATTGCCTCCACAAGTGGGAGGGCGCGTCGGATAGGATAGGGAGAAAGCCGTAACTTGCGGTTGATGTGCCCGAAGATGAGTACGAGGGACTCCTGCACTTTGTCGAGATCCGTCGCAGAAAGGAGCTCGTTGAGGGGGAAGTCTTTCATCAGCTGGTTATATTTGTGCACTACATTATAAATCAGTAAGTTGTCGGTGTTGCAACGATATCGCGACTGACCAAGATCGGTGGCGTCTTTCAGACCAGTGTCCGCAATGAAACTGACTGTAGCATGGAACCGCTTCGCATTGCGCAAGCAGTCCATCACTATCGTGACTTCTTCGCTCCGTAGCTGCGCCTCAATACCCTCCAGAGCTCGCTCCAAACTTAGCCAAAAATTGATTTCTTGAGATGCCGTCCCGGAGGCAACGTCGCGAGTCAGCTTCGTCACAGACTGGATGGATTTGATCCACGCATTTACGTGCCCATGCAGTGTGTTCAAGAAAGTGCTGTCATTGAGCATTTTCGTGGGGATGTGTGAGATGTTAGGACGGGTGTTCGCTGCATGGGCCTACATGAAAGTTAGTTTACGATAGATCCTATCCAAGACGCCGCGTACCTGTTCCACGGCCCGCTGAATGATTGGGTGGATGATTAAATGTGTCTCTGGAATTTCGACATTTTGCTGGAGATGCAGCAGGGAGAGCTCAAGTTCCGCAAACTTTTTCTTTGTCATTGGAATGCCTTTCTGAGAGTCAGGATGTGGTCGAGATATACGGATAGCCACGCACCCATTTTCGTGTCCCCATCCTTGCCCGTTCCCCGCGCCCCGACAAATGCGTCAAACCAGGGCTTCACACCACAGCTCACAACCGCGTGCAGACTCTCATATGGCGTCTCGTCTCCGCCAAACAGATTGAGAAAGTGCAATTGCGAGCCCAAAGGCGTCAGCGGGTCTAGTGTCGGCCCGCGCTTGATGAGCGCCAGTGTCGTGACGTGCGATGGATGGTAGACGAGATGAGGCGTAAGCTGATACGTGTACGTCGGGTGCGCGTCGTCTGCGATGCTCTCAGCATGACTAACGTGTCCCCGGGCATGGCGACGCACCTTCGCTTTCCTCCTTTATCTGGACAACGTAAATCACCCCCCCACTGTCGGCGGAAAAGCGCGACACGCGTTCCTCGAACTCATCTTCGAACATAGCGTTCAGATCCGAGACATTCGCACCGATGACTGGAGGGAGTAAAGAAGTCAAATATGAGCGGAAGATCTCTGGGTCGAATGGGGCGGCAGGGGCTGGTGGGGTAGGGTCGGCGTCATGGTGGTTTGCTGAGCCGTTAGTGAGGGGTTCCATAGCGCCGAGAAGGCGACAGTAATGGCTGGCCGTCGACTAGAGCAAGGATCTTGGGTCGTCGTCGCCGTTGACAACGCGCGGAGAGTCACAGTATTTTTCCTTGTTTGCGTCAACTGTTGAGTTCCCCTAATTTCGATAAATTCCTCCTTTTCACTTCCCATCAACTTCGCACAATCGCTGCAGTTTTGTATTCCACATAATTCGTTTCCTTCAAGTAGAAACTTTAGGAATACGCCCTCATATATCCTTGCCATTGGCAGTATTGCCGCGACCCTTTGTCCTGTGCATGCAGTAAATACCCTATTCGACATGTGCATGCAGGTCCTCCACCTACGATAACGAAGCTTCCAGCTCCGACTCGGTAGTTAAATAACCTTCAATTCCGAAGGGTACGTATTCAGAAGGATATGCCGAGCCTGTCTCGGACAGGATTCAAGAACGGCTCGACGCTTTCCAGCCCAAACTATCAGTGCGGAAGAGAGTCGAGCCTTCAAACTTTGCTGGATTCCAGGCCTATTGCAAGTGTTGATCAAATTTCTTGATGTTAAATCCTGATATTATATGCGAAGGAAAAAAGATGACTAGAGTATATACCCTCGCACTCAAGTCGGACATGCAACCTGACCCCCTGCTTTACTGGCTCCTTCTTTCATTCTGTTCCATGCCTCTATCCCCAGAGCTATCGCCGGCATCAGGACCACTGTTCCGCCGATTACCAGTCCAAGCGTTAGCGAAGATGCGATGTACGGATGAGTACGACGTAACAGAGCAAACGTTGATTGAGGAACAAGTGCATGTGTCGAATTGGACACGGGGGTGGGCGTAGCCCGTATCTGCGAGGTTGTGGATAGGAAAACTGTACGGCAATGGCAAGGCAACGGATTATCAGGGTACGAAGATGGATAGACTATAAACGAGTACGTACTTCTTCTTGCCTCATCTATATATTTCGGACACCAAGATGAGCTCATCAGACATCGCTGGACAAACAGATCACGACGCACCAACTACACGTTTTAGATCCTTCTTGAAGTCTTCCCAGTCTCTTATCTTGACTTTTCTCGTACTATCCGCCATACGCTGCGCCTCGTGCAAATACACCGCTCGTCGCTCCCGCATCACCTCCCTCAGCTCGCCGCGCATGAACCACACCGCCGCATCCGGGTACTGGCCCTCCTGGATCTCGCATTCCCGCGATGCATCTTCAACGAATTCAAGCCAGTGGTTCAGGTCTTGTACACTTGCGCTTGATTGGATACTGCTCGAGCTTGACGTCAAGGCCGCTGGAATGGGACCCGAAAGTGCTACATTGGAATTCGAGGTGAAAGCCGACGTGGAGCCGCCGGTCCAGATTGTGTCGGAAGGGGAGGAAGGTAGGCCGTCGAAGAATGGATATCGCGGTACATGGGCCTTGCTTATCCACTTCAAGAGTCGGCCCTCCAGATCCGCCTGAGAGAGTAGATTTTTGAAAGACATCGAGAATAAGGAATCGTTCGCTTCGTTCTCTACGGTTGGTGGTGGGCTTGCGAAGAGAAACAACAAAACTTGGTCGATGACTTGGTCGAAATGCAGGTACAACGATGGTAGTCGAACACAGCCTTCTCAGTCGCACTGAGTGGCACCGGCTAGGCAGCAGGCGAGCAGCAGTTAAGCAATCTGATTACTCTCGTACGTTTTTCTGCCTTGATATATCTGCCGGAGAGCACAGCCCCGACCTTAACTTTGATGTTTGAGTCATAACGGGATAATCGCCGTATAAGCGCCTGCATGCGGTTAGGAAGCCCGGCGCAAAGGCCGCCATTGTCTCCTCCATCGGTGTGCCCGGTAGTATTATACATGTGCTTCTTGTGAGAGAAACTGAAGGGGTTTCGCCAAAACATAAGCCGCAGGTCACACACGGCAATTAGATTTCCAATTTCCAAGTTTTGGAAACTTAAGTTATGCAAGACGCGGTGATTTTACTTTTGATGCATCACACAGGCGCCCACAGAGATAAGATTTCCTGTCGTGAAAGTGATTGGCATTTCTATTTCGGACTCGTTTACTACCAACACCACGCGCTAGACATTGTAATATTATTATGTACTACGCGGGTGAGGAGAAGCGATTGAACCAATTGATTACACTTTGAGCGCATTGCTCCGCGGCCCACCCTGTAGGTATGCAATACGTGAGGATATGATTCTTGTACATTCGTGACGCACACTTACGAACGCTCTCTACAGTTTTATCGCCTCGCGTAGCAAATCCATGCTCGACGCCTGAAAAGACCTGGATATGATAGGTCGCCTTCACCTCCGCTAAAATTAGCTCAGCCTTCTGGCGAGCGGCCGTTGGAAATGTGAAATCGGATTCTGCGGAAAAATGGGCTTTTGAATTTGCTGGTTCGCGTATGAGTGAGACATACCTGCACAGCAGAGCAAAAATGGTTCTCGGAGGGAACAAATTAGCCAGTAGTAATGGCAAATTATAGCATTGAACCAATACTTTTTAGATTTCTGAAATGGTCTTCATTTATGAAGCCCGGGTGAGCAAATGCAGCTATGGGAGAACTTGTTTGGTAAGCCAATCTATGATCCATTCGCATACGACGAACCTGCTAAAACTTGATCTGTGGCTGCCAGTTCGATACTAAATGAACCGCCAAAGCAATATCCTATAGAAAATGTCAAATGAGTGAGCAGCAGTCCTGCATTTCCCAATGAATTTTAAAGTAGCAACCTGTTGCAAAATAGAGAGCACCTTCACCTGAAGTAGCAGAAATTTTGATCAGCACGTAGTACGGACATAAAATAGATGATTTCACTGTACCATATCTTTGCCTCACTGCTTCAATCCATCTTGGAGTTTCCTTCGTTGCATCCTCGTGCTTCTTGATAGCCCATGGCATAGCCTCGAATCTGGTCTTTCCCGTGTGAAAGGAGGCGTCATCTCCGTGAAAATAGTCCAACCCCAGGACAACATATCCTAGTCGATCATGAATCATGAGCGCTTGAGTGGCAACTATATGCATGGGTGTCCGCTACATACCATGACTGGCGAGATAATCCTGCAGAAGCTTAGCGTTGATGTAGAATGGACCGTACGCGTCCGAGAAATACAGGATGATTTTCTTCGGCCCAGCGGTTGCATCGGGTGGATCAGAGATGTACGTCTGAAACCCAGCGATCTTCTCCACCCTTCCAACGGGCTCGCCTTCGTGCTTGATACTGCGCATGCAGCAGTTTCCCATCGGTCCGGAAAGAGAAACTGGGGTAGAAGTAGACATTACTTTGGGCGTCGTCTTGGCGTCGTCGGATTAAGTGTAGGACGCTGCGATCTTGCCTGGTGGTTCTGAGTTGATCGTCTATTTATACCTACCACTTCAGATTAGATAGATATCTCCGGAGATAAGTAGCAGCTGAGAGATTCCGTATTCTTCGTCAGGGATTCAGTAAGCTCTAGTGCCGGAGGAGCTACGCATACTTATGACCTACCTTAAATGGTATCGAAAGAAGCTCTTACGTTGCGAGTATTATCAATAAATGAGAAGAAGACTCGGATTCCCCTCCGGCTGCCGCGTTCAAACGGAAGATTGGCTACATTCATCAGACGTCTTCACAGCCCTAAATCTTATAATGCAGTGGCATGTCACTGTGGGCAACGTAGACAATTCCCGCTAACATACTATTTGCATACTATACGGATGAGTAAAGATGAAATTTTGGGTTAGTGGATAGCTACGGACCACTTCCAACTTAATTTTTGTCCTCTGGTGGAGGTTCTCAAAGTATTTATACCAGTCCTACTTCTGATACAATATTCTGTCTATAAAGTAGGCTCAAATAACAACTTTCCTCGCGACAAGAGCTTTTTATTTGTCCTGTGCCTTACAAGTATTGGAATGACATATAAAAATATCTTGTGGGCGCTACAGACATGTACCATGTGTTAAATTGGCACCACTCCTGTCATGAAGTATAATCGATATATGCCACGGTGGTCCTTCTCGAATAAGGACTATTGTTGGAAAATTGTCTTCGTGCGTATTGGACTGTAAAAAAGTGGGCACTTCAAATTAATTTAAGATTAACTTTTAAAAATGGTCCTGTTAGATCTCCTACCCACAAGAAAAGTGAATAGGAGTAGAGTCCTCCAAGCTGCGAGTACGATTGGAATTGGATTAGAAGTGCGTATTTACGGCCCTTTCTAAAAATAGACAATATACCTTTATTTGGCGCCCACCGCAGGTAAGACCCCAGCGCACGGGCCATTGTCATACCATGCTCTGTCAGTTTCGGAAACCTCTCACGCACTCCTCCTCTCATACGCTTACGCCACCCTCGAGGTATCGTTACGTGACGCTTTTATTCATGACCTACGATCTCAGACCGTCTTCTCAATTCCGTATACGTCCTATGTCCCAGTTTTGTGCACCTATTCCGACAAAGTAATCATTTGTTAGTCTTCAAAGAACCACAAGAGAGAGACACCACGTTCAAGAGCCATTAGCGACATTTAATTTGTGTGATTTCAAGACTCTCAAGATGATAAGAAAGAAGACCTCAAGTGTTCAAGGGCGTCAATGTACCTGGATGTGTGATCAGCAGGCGGCATTGACTCAGTGCTTTGAAGCCTTTTCAGGGAGCAGCTAGTCCGCATGCACCAAGTTTCGGTAACAAATTGTGTGATTGAATGCCGTGTGAGGATTGAATATTATACATTTAAGGAGAAACTTAAGGCAATGAAAACTGGCCGGAAACGCAGTTTACCAGGGAGTGCTGAGTAGCAGCAGAAAATACGGCAAATGAAGCAAAAATGTGGTGTAGCGACGACGGGGGTCAAGAAAGTGACCACATGGAATATTGAGATGACAAGATATAAAAGAATATGACGACTATGGAACAGCACGCCTCGAAGTTACACGTGAAGGGGAGCAAGGAGTGGCGGGAACATATTTGACAAGAAAGCAGTGTAGTCAACCTAAGCAAGTATCTAGCGGTAAGATCATCCCTAAACACACGGCATAAACATTATGAATATTACCCCTAACGATGGCGTTGGGTGCAGGCGTTTGCTAGCTTGAGAGCGGCGATTTTCAGTTTATGGCAGTATTTTCCTGCGACTCTCTATTTACGGCCAACAACAACATTCAGCGCACACTACGATTCTCAAAGATGGTCAAACGTACCGAGAAAGCCTTCCTCACTCGTTTCACCAAACTAAACTCATGGAGAGAAGAGTCACCACCAGATGCGACCGTCTAGGCTGATAATCAGGCGTGTGCGCGGATTCTCTATTTGGCAGCTGCACTAACCCCAGTATGACCATTGCTGTGAACGAAAGGCATGTCGTATCGCGTGCACACTGTTGGCTATTGAGGAGGGGGAGGTTACATCGACACTCGAGTTCGGAAGAAGGCCAAAGGTGCCCACCTTGATCACCAGAGGCTTTTGTGGTGTGGTCCATGTAGCGTGGCCAGTTGGACGCGACGGCAGGCCGATGTTGGTAAGGACGATGCGGGTGGGTAATGAGGACGTGCCATTGGCCTGTTTTGGAGTGTGGAGTTGGGTTTTTAGAGAGTAAGTCGCGTGTGCAGTCGACATCGACGGCGGAATGGCTGAAAAACCTGACACAGAGGAAAGACGACGACGAAGAGAATTAGAACAAGACCGAGCAAGTTCTGCACGGCCAGTGCCGTTATAGCAGGTAGAATCTTGAGAATGTGGGCGAAGAGGAGGATATGGGTGGCGGTAAAAGAGGGAAGGCAGCAGGAGAACGAGAGCAGGTGCGTTTTATACGCCGCCTTCGGACGGTGCTCGGTCGGCCTGGCCGAAACGTGGTGACAGCAGTGATGCGAGTTTGAACCGCGTTTGTCAGATCCATAAACGGCTTCACCTGCAGTGAACTTGGAGAGTCGTAACACGGGGTGCAGTGCGCTTGGAAAGTCGGGATTCGTTTATGCGAGGTACGTCGCTCTTCGATAATAGTCGTGAATGCTGATACAGGGAACAGGTCAACTAGTCGTGAATATACACATTACACCACCTCCGCTCGGCCACAAATATTCGGCATTGTATTCATTTCATCGTCTTTCCCAACAACCTTTGCCCTAAAATTCAATTGGTTCAACACTATCCATGTGGGATCAAATAAGTGCGCTTTCACCTTTCGACGAACGCGAGATTTGACGACGCCGCAAACTATGTCGGGAACCCAGATATTTCCATCAGAGTCTGTTTCTTCTGTCCGAAAACTGCATGACATCTGCGACCAAATACAAGATATGATCTGTTGCCACATTCTGGCAGAATCAAGGCGAGACACTGGTGTAGCTGAACCTGACCTTCCCCGATACACCCACAAGTGATAAAAGTGGACCGAGACTGGCAATGCTGATATCTCGAAGGCCTAGGCACCAAAAGACAAATACGCGCCGTTCACCATTTCACGGATTATCATTCCCAAAGCTACGGCAACATCTGGTCCAAACTTTTGTGTCTGCCTGAAGTCTACCAGAGCCGTTGCTGTTGCCAGAGATACACTATGTCACACGTTACAGTGCGTGTCACAGTCACAATATCGCCCCAAGTCGCAAAAATGTCGCCTAGCTTGCGTCCAACGGCAACGCAGCCGTAGAACTCTAGGCAGAATGGGAGAGAGAGAATACAACAAAGATTCCATGAGATCAGTCCTTGGTTTCCCCCTTGCCAGTGCGATTATCAGGGCATTTTTCCCGCCAACCTTAGCCCGTTGAACTGCAAAAGTCGACAAGAACCCTCGTACACGGAAGAGCCTCTAGAAATATGGGCGTGCAGGGGCACCAGTGGGTTCTGGAAAGAAATACAACAGTCACATCGGTACCGATTTTTGCCATGGGGATTGTATATTCTCGATCCCTGGACTGAAGGCGAATAATACTAGTTTGCTTGCAACGCAGTTTCTGTGGCAAAGTTTATTTCAGGTTCCAGGTGCCCAGCAACGAGCCGTCAAAGTCCCAAGAGAAGAGTCCAGTAAGGAGAGTGATTGTTATCTGCTCGCTGAGCAAATGAGATCTGTGTTTTGCTGATGAAGATGGTTCAGGGCAAATGAACTTCGCGGTGAGACATTTGCTGTAGTATTCCGCCGGGGGTGCAGCTTGACGCTATGTTTATGAAAATCTTCAAGGCCAATACACGGAAAACGAGAAAGCATACCGAAACCACCGTTGTCAATTTTCCCGCTGCATCGAAAAGTAATGCCCAACGCTCGCACCTCGATCCCCTCCAAGCTTTTCGATGTCCAGCCGGCGTCAAATGCACTCAACCGCATTCTAGAAACAATCCTGCACGTTTGTGCGAAAGTTTTCTGAATTCGAGGGTTTTCAGTGTTTGGTTTGGGACATTCGGGTAAAAGCCATTAGGCGTGGCAGGTCGTCCGCTATCTGCATGTGAGTATTTTCACGTCTTGATCAATCTTCTAGAAACCTGATAAATTGGGGCTGAAGGGAATGAGGAGATAAGAAGTGAGTTGGCCGATACAGACAAGATACAAGGAGCGGTGGAAAGGGAAGGGAGTTACAACTGTGGCGGCGATTCAAAAATGGAAACGTGCCTCAAACAACCATTTCAACTGCAAGCCACCAGCACGCCTGCGCCTCTTTCTTGCGTCGTGACGTCCCGGCGCAGAGAAATTCCTCAACGTCAACTGCTAAGTATTTTATCTATCTCTTACTTCTAGAGTCCCTCGAACTAGAAGAGTTTTCCTCGCTCTTCATGACCTCGCAGCTTTACCGCCGCGTCCACCGTGGCCGACTCAGTCGCTCTTCCACGCCACCGTGTTCGCATTCCCGCCGCTGTATCCTCTCTTCTCTGCGCCCCACGGATGGTGCACCAGCTTTGACGGCGGGGCACCCGGGCTCGAGGAGCAAATTCTTCCAAGCACCTATCGAACTACACCGAGGCTGGGTAACGACTGAAAGGATTGACCTACGAGCAACGGAGAAGTGCTAAACAAGATGTGAACTTGCCCACCCACATCTCTTATACAGTCGCGGGTCTGTTCTATGCTCAGGTTTGATTAACGATGCATGGCAGGCCGTAATCCAGGTAACTTCCTCCCTCCTATATCTCAACGAATGGGAATGAGCAACCGTCGGACTGTTTTTCAAATGTGAGAGGCCATCTCTCCGCCTTCTTACCGTCATTTTCATCTAATGGCACCCTCGATCCGATAAATAATTCGATTGCGTGAAGCTGACATTCTATATAAACTTTGTAAGGAACCAATTATGTAGCCCTTTTTAATTGAATAAAAGGCGTGCTGCTTATCGGGCATGATACAACGTTATCAAGTTTCCCGCCTTCTGCATACTAATCCGTATTTTATCTGGCATGAAGTCTTCAGTAAATTTGGTGTGGGCCATCTGCATCACTCGTCAGAAATTTGACGTTTCCTGGACAGATTTGCTGACTGGCGGGTAGGGCGGCCCGATTTCTTTCAATTTCTTCTCAAATAGTACAAATCAACTTGAGAGCAAACGAGAATTGGAAACTCCACGGCTCTACTCCATGGAGTCTATGGAGCCGGCAACTCACATGACCGGTCACCTGA
>JAEKIV010000667.1:0-26406 GCA_016801325.1 Hypholoma fasciculare
CATCAGCAAAAAAGGAATTTTCCGGTGAGCCCTGGTATTACTGGGGGTGATATATAATACATTTGATGGCGTATATTACCTGATTTTACAATGGGGATGATCACCACCTTTGAGCAGGTTATCGCCTGACAGATCCCGTCTCGTACAAGTTATACAGGTCTTTTGGGCACTTGTGATGTTCGTAGATGCCCGTTGTGGCTATGACAATCCATTAGCAAGGTATTTCCACCAATAGGGAGTATTGCTATGCGTTTTAAAGAACTTGGTAAGTTTTGTAAGTATGGTCAAGATGTCGTTTGCATTCACCCAATGTGCAATACCATACAATGATCAACCTTTATTATTATTGGCAATTGAGACTGAATGAAGATGGTAGTATTACTACAGACAATGGGTTACAGTGCAGCAACAAACTCGGAACTCCGGCCGCCTGACCAAGACAGAGGCGTTTCAAAGGGCGAGAGTCGAACAGGGAAAGTGAAGAATGGGTGTAGAGTAGTAGAGATCCCTCGGAGGTTGGTCTGCAAGGCATGAGATATGGTAGCATTCAGATCTCGAACGCAGCTTACCATATGAGATATGCGGTATGGGCACAGCGACCCCCGAAAGTGCTATTGCGCCAAGTGCTGTCTGCGGCGTCGCGCTCCGTCTCCCGAAAAGTCGCGTTTGCGTGTCGATAGAGGCCGAAACGCTTCTGATAAATGTGGATCCCACCGACATATGCTCCCGTTTGCCCAGGAAGAAACACTCGCGCGGTCCAACGGGAGTGTCCTGCGTGATAGTTGTGGCTAGAGAAACCAGAGCGACGGTCAATTGGGTGTTCAAGAGGAGGCAGCAATGGTTAAGACGATAGGGACAGTACTCACGTTACGACAATACTACCTTTGACGATCCACATACGACCCGATCGCACTAGATATCCGATTGCAGCTCGTAGAAGGCGCACAACGTCGTCGCGGCGTACATCAATTTGCCCTCGTAGTTGCTCGAGCGCGTAGAGATGGAACATGTGAGTGAGAGTGGAGACTAGTGATGACTGAGAGAAGAGGTCAGTGCGAGAAAAACTGAAGATGCCGCAGAAACTTACGTCCAGCCTGTATGTCGATGTGTACCCCTCGGGCACTCAACAACGTGCGACGTCACAGGGATCACGAGAGGACAAGGGATGAACTGTACTCACCCAGGTACAGCGCCTCTGCAGTGTAGAACGCCCACCGACAGCGGCCGACGTTTTCAGCTTGAAGTCAGCGCGCGCCTATTTCGTTATGCGCCGCTACAGCCACTGGCGAGGACAGCACTGGAGGCGTTCAAGCGCATGAATCCGCCGCGGTGCCGTGTCCACCTCCCGGTCGATATCCATGAGCGCCTCGAAATCCAATGCATACGACACTCTTGAAGTAGGATGGTCTACCTGAAGCGTACGACTGACGGCGTGAAAAAGCGCGCGTGTGATACGGGCGCACCGAGGACATGAGCATATCACAGGTAGTGTAGCGTAGATTGATCGGTTCGCGTAGGACTTTGGCAGACGGTATCCTGTAAATCACAAATAAATATCATCGGCAACCAATATAGAGTTCAGCTTACTAGAGTATAGGCTCTGATTCTCCTTACCAGTCGCCTGAGAGGCAGTTCCGGCGAATCTTCCCTACTTGAGCCGATTGTTCTTAAAACGATACCTGGTCAAGGATTAGGGCCTCGAGATTTGGTCCAACAGTGGTTGCAGACCTGAATTTATGAGGTTATAAATCTGAAACGGAACAGACAATAGATGACTTACTTCGCTTCCACAGAAATCGTACTACCTTTGGGGTTAAATATATTGGGATTGTATTCAGGAATGATACAAAACGAGCTTCCTCCTTTCTGAACCGAACTTAGGTAGAGCCAAAATCAACATTACCGACAAAATTTTTATTGATGGATCTGCAATTTCCGAGTGGATTCGTGGTTCAAAGCGCTGGCGATGGTTCCGATTTCGTGGCATTTGACACCATCTCAACTCTGTCCTGAAATATCGCATAGGCCGGCGTTAAGAATGACTGTGCGCTGCTTTGACATATGTTCTTTGAGAACCGCCAATTTGAAAAAATCAGCCATAATTGAGATTCAAGATGAATCAAGAGACATACCTCAGTTTCGGCGTATTGGGCACCTGCTCTGACTCTCTGCCGCCGAAGAAATTAACAAGTCTTCCACGACTGGAGGTGCTCCACAACACGAATAGGTGGGCGTAACTATAATCGCTGATTCCTGGGCACACAAGCGATGTACATGGCCAAGGTTGCTTGAGTTACCATGTTCCAACTACCGGGACTTCCCAATCGTCGACTGTATCTCCTTCGTGATCGACTAAGTGAAGTGAGTATGTCTTGAGAACGCCCCCACACACAATATGCACTTCAAACTTTGCTGATAAGAGTGTCGAACGGCGTACATATTGGTCCATTTAATCCCATCTCACAGGTGCGATTGTCGCTACGATTGCTTTTCGGTTACTGTTGGAATACTGCTGATATTCAGACTCGTACTAAGTGCAAGATGTTTCAGTATCGAATTAAAGCATTCAGATTTGATCACTTACCGACAAGTACTCGCTGTGTATGGCTGTGAGCACTGGAGAAGTGTGTCGCCAATATCATACCAGGACCGTGCAGTCATCGCGGTAAAACAACGGAAAATTACGCCTCAGCCAGAAGCGAAAATTCGCGCCATCATGTGATAAGAATTAACCTGATACGCTCTATATACATATCATTTTTTGCCGACAACAGGTTTTATGTTTTCTGATAATTCAATAACCACCCGTCTGACTATTCTTGCTTCCTCTTCCATCCTTTCAAGGGACTCAGAAATACGCCTTAGACAATCAGTAGCGGCTACCTGATGATCCTCCTTGTCTGCCTTGAAGATCCGCCGCCGCTTTGGCGAAGGTAATTCCTCGTCGTTCTCATTGTGATATAGCCGCTAAGATTGAAATCAGTTTTGACAAGAAAGGGGAGAATGCGCATATCTACCTTTCTAGATTTCCCAAAATCAGGAGAAGTGAGCCTATTGAGGACTCTGGAAGTGTTGAGGATAGTGCCACTTCTGATCTTCAAATTACTCGCTGGCTTGGGAGGATACCGGCTCGGGCGGGTTGGTGGAGATGGCAGCAGATTCAGGGGGGGATCGTTGCCTATTCGGATGTCAGGAAACTCTAAGTCCTGTTGTTCAGAAGCTGTCAAGTGACGATAGTGGATTCGAGGCCGAGTTTTATGCGGCGAGGAGTTATTGGGCATTTTGTTTGTCCTAGACGTACCCAGTAATCGTTTATCTTAAATGTAAAAATGTCTCCAGGGTAGCCAGTGAGTGGCAGACATCCAATAAATAAAGACTCAGACATCTAATGACTAGCCTGTGCATGACAGGACAATCGGTAGCGGCATCCGGTTCCCAGCCTTGTCGTCATTGGCTCCGGTAAACTTATGACTCTTTAGCTTTAGCGCCCATAGAGACTCTCGACACATGGATCAATGACTTAGATATATTAGGCTTACGGGTGCGATGCAGCAGCCAAATTTTGGGGCTGTTAATGGCTCAACTTTGGTCTTCGATTGGTCTGCAACTCCTCGAAGACCTCATTACATGATAGGCAACCTGAGTATCAATCGTGCTTCTCAGAATTCATACCAGTCACAGGCAAGTAGAGCAGGAAATATTCATCGTAACCACGGTATCGCAACTGGGCAGCACATTCAGACTTCAAATTAAATATCTATCTTGCTTCTCAATTTGTACATATGAGCCGCATCAGGAAGACGATAACTTGAACTGTGGCATATAGAAGAATCACAAAAGGTCTAACAGCCTACAACTTCTTGGTCTTCTTGCTGCGCCGAGCGACCCCAGATGCAAGTTCGGTTGTGGGTTTTAAAGGGGAGGGTGATTGGAGACATTTAAGTTTACTCCCTACTTGCCTGGAACCTCGACTTGGAGGCTCCGAGTTGGATTCATGAGCTGAGCCAGACATGCCGGATGTCGCCGGGGTGTGAGTCTTTGAGTGAGACAAGAAGGACACACGAGATGCTTTTGCCTGGCTTGGGATATAGGGCATAGTTGGTTCGTGAAAGTGAGTGTCCGTGGCAGCGTCGTATGTCTGCTTAACAGAGAGCTCGCCGTTCTCGTCATCCGTGAGTTCGAAACAGTCGCATTTTTTTTCAATTTTTACGGGGTATGAGGCTTCGATCTCGGTGTCGCTGTCGCTCTTGCTATCGTCCTTGCCGTCGCTTTCGCTTTCGCTCTTGCTATCGTTCTTGCCGTCACTTTCGCTATCGGAGATCACTATGACTGAAGGGAAACATTTCTTTGAATCTGAGAGCGACGTGGTCGGGGTAGCAGAAGCTGGCATCTGCACAAGAGAAACCAACCTGTCGCCGACGGAAACAAGAGTACCGGGTGCAGTAGGAGCTTCAAGATCGAGGCGAGGAGTCGGAATCTTGGTTGTTAAACGACGTGTTGCGGCAGATCTATTCCAAATTTGCTCACGGACCAAAGAGATAGTCTTGTTCTGATACGCAAGCTCCCAAAGTTTGATAGCCTGCTGCCAGGTCTTGCAGGTTTCCCATTGAGGCGACTCGATTGATTTGATAGAGCAACGGATGTCCGACCTATCAAGCTGAATGAGAGAAGTAGAAAGGAAAGAGAGGTATCAAAACTGACATCCTATGAAAGATGCCGACTGCTGAGCCTCTTGTGACCACATAATACTCTCGACCAAGATACCATCCTTCGGGTTCAATGAGTTGCGAGGGCTTCAGGATGCAGAGCCTCGAATTATTTAAAGCGCCTTTCGCGTTCATGTCGTCGGAGTCGTACTCGGCTTCATTGGCGACGCCGGGATCTTCTGAGGCTCTGGACTTGGACAAATGGCGCGCCGTGCGAGGCGATCCTAATACTGATCTGAAAATTCGAATGGTTTCCATGGCTCAACGGAGGAAGTGCTTTGGGACGTACGCTTCGAGTATGCTAGCCTTCCAGCCTTATATGATGTTTACCGAGATCTGTCACAATCATCCCCTTGTATCCTGACTCGACGTTCGGGACCCGTGCGGTTGAGTTGTGTGCGTGGACTCTATGACTCGTAGGGGTCCCGATATTGCCACGATGTTAACCGCTAGCCAAGGAATCCATAATATATCAAGAATAAAAACTTACAAAAGCCTGTTATCTAAGACACCCAACATTATTCTGACCAGTCGTGTATGTATTCGTGCCGAAATCGAGAGCATTGCAATCCACGAGACCAATGGGCATCGGCGGCGGAAACATAGAAGCCTCAGGTAGTATCATGGCAGGCATGTTCTTCGATTGCCGTGTCTGTCTTTGACGACATCGTCAGAAATTCAGGAAGGTCTTCGTGAAGCAGAGATAACAGATTTTGACAAGAAAAGGTAGAGCTGTGTTTGCGTCAGAAATCTGACGGGTAAGAATTCAATGTACCAAATTGTAAAAATACAGATACTGCAGAGGTCGAACATACCGCTGATTGGGGAATATGTAGCCGTTGAGGCCTCCAAAAGAGCAAGAATTTGAGTGTGCTTTGAGTCTCTATCCGGCGATCAAGCGGGCACTCGAGAGCCACAACAACGTACGGCAGTCGCAGCATACTCAGATAGACACTTTTGTTTCAGAAATCTTAATCAGAGAGTCAAAGCTCTGGAATAGATGCCCAAGCGTGGCTTGAGACAGACCTAAGCAGAGCTGAGAAAGAGCATGATGGTTGGTGGAGATGAAAGGTACAGTAGTCGATCACGCGATGACGCGTCAGCAAACTCAGCTTCCGCCAGGATTCAGAAGTATCTGCAGCAGCTTGTGCAGTAGCCAACTTCACCAATACATATCGTATCATAATCTATTAATTTATGTTGGTTTCTGTTTCTGTCTCTCTGTGGCACAAGTTGGGACATGTGGTGATTTAAGTTATGGATGAATTGAATTAATGACATCCTAGGGCCATTAAAGATAACTTGCAATACCGAGTATTGTATGTACGCGTTCGGTTTGAGTCAACGACACAGCAGTAAAAACGATATAGCGAAGACTGAGTGTGGCAGTAGTACGAGGGATATAGACAATGTGAATGTCGCGAGAATGGGTGCCGAGAGGGTAAGAACGATATGAATGTAGCAACGATGAGTAAAAGTGATATGAAGTTCATGGTAGATCATTCTTAGGTAAATTCAGTGAATGCCCAACCAGGCGGCAGAATTAGATAGGGATGTTTCTGAAGTTTCGTGGCACTTGATCGTTCTTTGGGGTTTCTACAACAGAAAAGCTCGATGAGAATGGTATGACGTTACTCTGTAACAAACGAGAACGTACATAGCGAAGCATTTTTGTCTGAAGTCATCGGGGTTTTCTCTAAGAACTACATCATCTGGGACAGGCGGGGATTGCTTCGATTGGTAGAGCTAGAGGAAAATAAAGGATTAAGAAATAAAAGGAGGTAGGGTATAATGTTTCCTACCTTGAATATGACGGCGACCATTCCCCCACCTGCCCACGGTAGCTTGCCGGCCCACATCTCAAGGACAACACATCTGATACTCCAGATATCAACCTTGAAATCGTACCCTTTCTTCTGGGCATTGACAACCTCCAAGGCCATCTAGAAAACAGTGCCTTGAATGGCGGTGAATGCACCACCTTGCAGACCCTCTGTTCTTTTTGAAATTCTAAAGTCCGAGATCTTGCAGACGCCTGACATCTCAACCAGAATGTTGTCCGCTTTCGTGTCCTTGAGAAAGGTCAATAAAATACGACTACACAAGAATGAAGTAGACTCACTCGATGTCTTTCGAGTGGAGGTACTCGAGTGCCGCTCAGAATCTGGGCCGTAAGTGACCGAGTGACATATATTTCAGAAGAGCAGATAGTTTGGCACTTACATGCTCAAGTTTACAGGGTTTCCTCGAACGGGGAATATTGCACGATATGGGGATGATCCAGATCCCTCGAGGTCTCGCAGCCTGTACGGCTGTGTGCTGCCGCGTGTCGTTCTTGTCGCTCGCTGGCTGTAGCAACTCGACTTGCTTGACTGCAATCATATCTCCTGTTGTAAAATTCAAGGCCAGGTATACACGGCCATACGTCCCTTTGCCAATAAGCTCACCGCGGACCCACTTGAACGTAGCTATACACTGCGGCAAATATCAGTAAACGATAAATATAAACAGCGCAAAAAAGAAAAAAAAAAAAAAAGTGCATCTGGGACCGCTAGAGGGCGTCTCATTGTCTCGGGCAGAGAGATGGTCGAATTGTTGAGCAAAGTCGTGACCTCCTCAAGCCCACTACCCCGCAGCGTGGTACTGCGCTTGTGCATCATGTCGTCCTTCTGCGCAATGGCATCCGCGGCCTTCGACGTCCTATCAATCCGCTTCTTGTGTTCCTGAGCTACGATACGGCCTGATTCTGCCCCTGTCGTCCTGGATCGGCATAGACGGCAGTGCCGCCACCGGCTCAACATCAGTGGAAGACGTGTCGGTAGATGAAGCCTCAATGACCGGCTTGTCTAGATCGTGCTTCGGAAAGGACTGCTCAAGCTCTTCATAAGTATTTTCCGGTGGAGGACGCGGTGTCCAGTTGTCGCCGTCAGGATCAATAAATGTCCTCTCAGACCGTCTGGCTTGCACGCGGAGCAGGTTGGGGTCAACAGGAGTTGGCCGCGATGGCGGGGTATCCTTCGGCGGGAGCTCTGGCGCCTGACTGCATTTTTCCCAGGTTCAGGCTTGACTATCCACGCCGCCACCAATGTACGAATCATAATCGTCGTCGTCGAAGGCGTACGAGCTCGACGAGTAATTTCGTTCCGAGGCGATGGCGTTGGCCTGAGGCGCTTTCCTGATCGCGTCTGCTCTGATGTCGGAGAGGTGGCTTGCGTCCCTATCGGCGTCGCATTACCGAGCAGCTTAGCGAAATATCTCTGCCCATCTTCCTTGAGCGTCGGTTCGCAGCTCGAATTGCTATTCCTGTTAACAATTCCGCGAGGAGACAGCGATGGAGATGGGTCGACAATGCCGCGTTCGTCCAGTTGAGGGTCCTAAGGAGGAAGCGGAGGGGGGCAGTGATCAGGACCATCTTATCTATTGCTATTAGTAGGCCTTGGTCGAGGGCCACCCCCACCACCCATAAAGCCTGGTGAATGTTAACTTTTGTCTGGGGATACAGTACGAGGCGAACGATTATGTTCGCCTAAATCCAACTTGGTCCCAAAGACGACAGGCAATTGTGAATGTGGTTTACTGCGGGTCGGTGATATCGCATCACTTGCTGCTGACTGAGGCCGTGGCGATGGCCTGTAATTCGGAGATATCAAGGCAGGTGCGTATACTCAACTGCTATGCTCTGCTATGGCGACTTGTAGTGTTTGATGTATCAATGAATTCCCGTGTGACAAGCCTCTTTGGGGACTCGCAAGCTTTTGTAAGACGCGAGGAAATGGGAGTCGGTGTATGCTCGATGGTTGCTAGGAGTCAATGTAGAGGCATCTTGCAATGTTGAAAAGGCGTCGTTGTTGTTGTAGGAAGAGCAGGAAGACCAGTAGAATGAAAGGACATCCTAGGGGGAGGTTGACTTGTCTAGAGAGATGCTCGACTGGGACAAGCGGTGTTGGTGGTAAGAGTCGGATGCAGGCTTGTCTAGCACAGGCATCTGTATAGATTCGAGTCTAACAGCATGAGCGAATGCCGACGGCGCAGTCACTTGCCAAATAATTACCTGATGTGATCTGCAAAAGCACTCTTGCTAGCTATGTCGGAGTTTTTGGAGTACAACATCTCCAAGCCGCCCGACAGGTGGAGGAGAGAGGTGCTACATATGCGGCTTCTGGACGTTATTCAAGTTCCTGCGAGGGAAGAGACTGGTCTTACTTCATTCAGCCGTGGGAATTCTATGTGTCCACGGCAGTTTTCAACTGCAAGTCTTCAACATTCAGATCAATTTTTTTTGCTGTCTAAGCGTATACATCATCATACTACATTATATGTGAGTGAACGAATGCCAAATACAATGATGTCATAAACGTGTCAAGTCCTACTATGCTTCAAAAATTGAGATCGAAATACAGAAACATCTTACATACTCCAATGAAGCCGTTCCAAATCTATGCAGTGTTTGATGACTCTGTTGCAGGGCGAATGAGCTTGATCATAGCTAGCAGGCCTGACACTTCAAAGGATTCAAGCTGTGCAGCGCATTGGTGAACCATCTCCTCAAGTATCATGCCCTGTTCCACAATTTTGTGCGCCTCCACGTTCCCTCGCATTCGCACAAGGGATTGCTTTTCGGATAGGAGTGTGATGATGTCAATATCCCCGAGCAACACCATGAGCTCAGCGTTATTGGTCAACGTGATCAGTTGACGTGCCCTCTCCATGCGAGCAGCAAGAGATTCTTTCTCACTCCATTGAAGTTCTCCTGAAACGCTGTTCTTTAACTTCTGAGATTTCTTTGCATCTTCATAAGCCTGGAGTTCCTTCCGCCAGATGTTTGACATAGCTCCAGTTGTATTGACTGTCGAATTGGGTGGGAATCTGTACTGGAATGGCCGAGCATCGACAGGGAGATTTTGAGGTTTCCCGAAAACCGTCACAATCGCCTGGAAATGGTCCAGTATTGCCCTGAAATTAACAGAAGAAAACATAACTGCGTTCTATTCGAAAAAAATTAGCATTTTTATGCAGAGCACAATGTTAGATACATACGTCCTCGAAACCCATCCAGTTACGAATGGCCTTCAACTCGCACTTGACCTGGAACCAGTCCCGCCTGTGGCCATCTCGTTCCTCCATTAGCCGAACAACCTCAGTAGTCAGTTCACTGATTTTAGCTTTCGCTTCGATGCGGTCGATGGACAGTTGAGAAATCTTCTCTGAAGAATCATGTCGGTAATAAGCGAAATCGAACTTGATCATCCGCATTTCGTAGACTAGCCAATTGATATGTTCATCATGGGTATTGAAACGCTTAGAGGATGTCTCGACGTGTTGTTCTAGATTGGACTGCAAACAATTCGAAAACTTTGTGTAGACCTCGGCAGAGGGAGGGCAGAATGAAAGATTCTCGACCCCAGCGGTCAGAGACTCCACGGGCATGGCTTGCTGCTGAGATGCTTGTTGAGGTAGCTGTTGTTGTGACTGCTGCTGCTGATGGTGTGGCGGTGGCTGATATTGCTGGGGCGGCGGCCCAGGCGGAGACGGCGGCTGGTGCGGCTTTTGCGGCTGCCTGGGCGGCGATGGCGGCTGGTACTGCTGTTGCAGCTGCCCGGGCGGCGACGGCGGCTGATATTGCGTTTGCCTGGGCGGCGATGGTGGCTGATAGGGCTGGTGCTGCTGCCTGGGCTGCTGCTGCGGATAGGGCTGCTGTAGTTGGCTCGAATACGCTGTTGGCAGCGGTTGGAACTGCGGCTGCGACTGTTGGAACTGTTGTTGCTGCGGCTGTTGCTGCGGCTGCTGGTGGAAGATCGGCGGCGCCGGCCGCTCCTGCTGATGTGGTTGCTGCTTGAAGGGCTGGTGCTGCTGCTGGAAGTGTTGCTGATGCTGCTGGTGCTGGTAGGGCTGCTGCTGCTGCTGGAAAGGCGACTGCTGCTGCTGGAAAGGCGACTGCTGCTGCTGCAGCGACTGCGACTGCTGCTGCTGCAGCGACTGCGACTGCTGCTGCTGATGCGACTGCGACTGCTGCTGCAACTGCGACTGCTGGAAGTGGTTCTGCTGGAAGGATGGCTGTTGCTGATGGAGCGGCTGTTGCTGCTGAAACTGTAGCGGCGACTGAGGCTGCCGTACCGACTGCTGCTGCTGTGACTGTAATCGTTCTGGAGTGAATGGTTGCGCGTATGGGTTCGCCCATTGTTGGTATGGAGGTTCGGGAAGCCGAGGTTGATAATAGCTGTTAGGAAGAAAACCTGGAGGAAGAGTGTTTTGATCATATACGATAAAGGGTGGATAGAGATCGGCGCATCCGGGGCCCCATCGCGGATAGTACTGGGGCGATAGCGCGGGGCCCTGAGACGACGAGGAAAGAGCTTGAGATCTCGAGGCCGGGCTCAAGTCGCCCCATTGTGCATAGCCTAGGTCAAAATCGATGTCAATCCATTTTGAGACCGATTCTGCCCTTCAGACTGACCTTGGGATTGACTCCATGATTGAGACTGGTCGTACGTATAAGGCGCCTGAAACCCTGTCTGAACGGACTCGGGTGCAGGTAGCCCTGTATACGTCTGGGGCGCTTGAGATGTTGCTTGATTATAGTGGCCCGTGGCGATAGGGATTTTACTTCGGCCGTACGCTCGAGGGGTGAAGGGAATTTGAATGTTTTGCGAAGGAGGGGGGTCAGAGTCCACGACGTCCATAGGAACGTCAGACTGGTGGCCCAGTTCCTCAGGTGCATGTAGGCCTGTATACGCCTGAGAAGCAGGTATAGTCTGATTAGAGTGGCCGGTTGAAATAGGGATTTTCCTTTGGCCGTGGCTGTCTTGAGGGACGGAGGGAATTCGAGTGTTTGACGAAGGATGGGAATCAGGGTCTACGATTTGCATATCGTTTGGAGCAGACTGGTGGCCCAGGTCCACTGAACGGTTTGAAGGCGCTGTGTCAGTGGATTGTGATTGCGATGGAGCTATGCTGCCACTGGCAACCACAGTAAGTTTAGGAACATCCTTTGTTTGTTCGATACTGCCTTTAAACTCTAATACGGTAGCAGTCTGTGAATGCGAGCGACTGAGAGGGGATGGGCGACGCCCAACATGTGGCGATGCACCCGTAACGGGGGAATGGAGACGCGGTGGGCCCGCCGAGTTTGGTGCTTTGGGCATTTCTGATTGCTGGCGACGTTGCTTTCAACTCCGCGACGGTGAAAGAAAACTGGTTTTAACTCACAACTGTCGCGCCGGACTGGGTATTTACCCATGGCTGCGTTTCGTTCGGCACTATATATTAATATCGATTGTTGGCAATGTGGTACACCGTATACGTTTCCGATCTTCCAAATTATTTATACTATAACATCAGGTTTGGATTGTTCTGGGCTATGTACTACATGGTACTTGCTACGCACCACCTCTCTCTCACCCTGTACCAACTCAGCCGTAGGTTCCAGGTCCCGCAGCCACAGCTCCTACAAGGCAAGTGCCCGAAAACGGGGCCTCCTGGTTTGCGCACAAACACGACGCAGCGGACAAGGGCACCCTCACGGATAAGCCGTTAGCTGTGCAGCCTAACGCCGCCGACACCAGCATACTTAGCGCACGGCCACGCGTCAGTTGCGCCCGAGTCTTCGAAACCTGCACTGGCGGTGGCGTTGTGTCATATCGCAGGCCGGCATGTGTGAGTGCTAACGCCAAAACTAGCGTTTTACCGCACACGTTGAAGGTACTACGCGCCGCATGTGTGCACACGAGCCCGTCGTTGGGCCTCTGTTAAGCTAGCGCAAACCGCGGTAGGAAGGCAACGCACCGTGATTTGTGCGCCACTCCTCATGCGTGAGTTTCATTTGGTGCATCAACACTCTCAGCTGACATGCAGCCAGGTCGCAGGCCATCTGTTAGCCGATAAGTCGACCTGCCATGGCTGTCGTGCGTATCCTATCACATCGGTGGCTCAATCAGCGGTCAGCGGTCAGCACTCAGATGACAAAATATCGCACAGGTTTCGGCCGCCTATTCAACTATGCTTAGCAACGCACGCCGAGTACGAGGGCGACACTGCCGGTTCCGGTTCCGCTGGAAGGCCACCACGAGCTTGGGGAAAGGCACGAGCTTGATACTGGGGCATTGATGTTGTCTCGGCGCGGCGTCATCCCACTGCCAGGCTACATCGTCGGGCTTCTGCGGCGTGTCGTTATCCTCGTGCTCTGGTGCATTGTCGTCGCCTTCCGATACGTCGTCATTGTTGTCTCCTGGTGCACCGTCGTCGTGTGCATCGTGTACCGCAGGATGCAGTCTTCCGGCAGTAAGGGTGAGACTCGCTCGGCTGCAGGCGCTACGAGAGTCGTGTTTGAGCCACGTTTGAGCGCTTGTGATCCACTTCCGGCCATTGCGGTGTCGGACTTCGGGAGAACTGGCGACTTCTTCATCATGGCGATCGGTGACAGCGTAGAGACTGCGACGCAGTTCTGGGGTATCCTCGTGAGTTTCCAGTTCACTCCGGTCGGAGGATGTCAGCAGGAGGTCACCAGCAGCGACGACGTGCTCTTCAAATTCGACGCGTTCAAGGGTGCAGGGGCGTGTGATTGGTCCAAGGTTGGTCCGACTTCAATGTCTTGGGGGTGCGTATATTTGAAGCTCCGACTAAATCCATATCTGTACGCGACGAGTCAGTCACCAATCATCGCGGCGACTACAACACAAACCTACCGCAAACTGGCCGCGCAATCTAGAATCTTCCACCTCCCTCAGTTCTTGCCATAGAGCAAAATCGGATTCGAAAATGTCATCCATCGTGACCTGGGATCATTCATACGGCAGACGGCGCTCAAATTTTTCTCCATGGTGGCCTCTTAGCCGCAAACACCAATGCGTCGGCTGCAACCTCCCCACCGATTCCATCCCTCAAAGATAATATATATGCGAAACGACAGTATTCTTGCACTCTCAGCACCGTCTGACTTCCTGTTTCATTCCACACTGGTAATACAACACGGTGCCCAGTTTGGATTCGCGGTGTCCAGCTCAGTCATGTCTGCATTTTCATCGAGAGTGATTATGGCTCTCGCTGGGTGATTCGGAGCTCTGGATAACAAGTCAACAGCATTGTCTCCCAAGCAAATTTTATGCGACACCATGTCCATTATCGGCTTCTTCTGCCCGTAAATATGCAACGTACGACACGAGCCCAAATCCCTGCAAGTATCGTGAGATCGAGAGATCGATTAATCAACGAAGACTCCACGCCTATCTTGCCTCCGAACATCTACGAATCTTTGAATTTCATCGAGTGCTTACCTGATAAGTGAGCTCAAGCCGTATCACCTTCGCGATCCCGTCGACTAACGAAAGAACGGAGCAGCCATAGCTTCACATGGTATCTGGTACTGTTGAAAAGGAAAAGACAGCGAAGCAGTGATTCCATACAGGTCACTCTCACAAATTCTCTGTATGTTGAATTCAAATTCAGCCCTATACTGGTTTGTTCTAATATCTCATGTTATGTAGGACTTAGCCGCTGCCTGTCCATCTGAACTCGTCGATGCGTTCACGCACAATCGCGCCCTTATTGAAATAGAGAGGCAAGCCATCGAACGCCACCGGGTGCAGGCAAGAGCCGAAATACGTTGGAGAGGGAAGGACATCTCAGTGATTAATGTTCGTGAAGAAGTCATAGAAAATCAACGAGAATGATTGGTCGGCTGTCACCCGGGAATTGGCTCAAAATTGTAGACTGTGATCGATTGTAGGACATCGATCGCAGTCTACAGCTTCGAGCCGATTCCCGGATTGACACCCGCCCGATTCGAGCAGTACACCATTGTTCAGAGCCCACAATCGGATGCCATACCGTCACTTGGACTGAGCAGGTAAAGTTCGAGGCTCGCCACACGACTCACCGGGTTTCACTAAGTCTTGCTTTCTCCAATCTCTCTGACATTTTCATTGATCTCTGCGACTTTTGCGGGGAGCGCGGTCAGCCCATATCGTGATCTGCAAATGAGATACTGTTGAGTTCATGATCGAGTCTGCCAGGGCTACGGTGTGCGGAAGATGTCACAGGGTGGCGCACACCGTCCATGCCATCGTACATGGCTTCGAAGAAGACGCTCGAACTTATCCCCGACGACGCCATCGTCAAGGAGATTAAACGCGGGGCCAAGGAGGACAAGCCTGACAAATGTGTTTGCGATTTACCTCCTGTTCGAGACCGCCCTCCTCAGGTCCGGCTTCACCCTCGATGAGCCTATTTACCGCATGATTGCGTAAGTTTTTAATCGTCAGCTTGCTCACATTTTTTTACCGTTCGTTTTGTAGCCTTGATCTTGATATTGATGAGGATAAGGAGACTGAACTGAGCCAGCTGCTCCCGTCGACGCACCAGCACCTGCTGAGGGCGACTCCACCACGGCTATGGAGGAGATCGACAGTTGGTGTGATTTGATGCATATTTTTGCTCTATGAGTCTTTCTTCATCGTTGTATCATCTTGCATTGCTCATTGGGTCCACATACGTCGCATATTTTCTATCGTTCTATCTATGTAATATGCTTAATCGCACAAAATAAAAAAAGTTTTCTCTCAACAATCTAATGAGTAACTTATTGTAAATGTCTGCCATATGCAAGAAAGAGAAGGAAATGGTGGGATTTCCCTCATTTGCATTCATGGCAGCATTTCAGATAAGCGCCCATTAGGGAACTTCGGACGATTTAGATACTGAGAGCTCTACATCCTCACCGAGCAGCCACATATCTCCACGTACTCGTACTCTCGGATACATATGTCCTATTTCAAGTAAATCTCAAGCCAATCAATGAGATACAATGAAATAACTGGAAGCGCCTGACATGCTGCACAAGAATAGATGCCCGCGTGCGGGGAAGGCACCTTGGAGTGCTGGGCATTGAAGTTTAAGTAATGCAATAAGCTCCAGAGTGTACCAGCGGCGATCATGAAGCGCGTAGGATTGGCGCCTCTATTTAATTTTTGTACATGACATCGGAACGAACGAAAGCGCGCTCGCTCGCGCGCCGTCTACGCCGCCTGCCGCCAACTATTCTATATACAGCGCCGCCCCTCCAAGTCGGAATCCGGTGCGTGCGCGCCGCCACTACCGCCACTATCTCCAATATCGAACGCAAATCACAGTCGCACAACACCGCCACTCGTGCACAAGTGAGCAAGGGTGTTGTTCATGTAATGGCTGCACTGATCTTTGATCTTCCTTGTACACGTCTCTGTTCACTAGCCCCATCAGCGATGAGGGAATTACGGCCAAGATATTTCATGAGAAATCAAAGGATAAGTATTTTGTCCATATCCCTACCGTCCTCGTTTATTTTTCCAAAGAATCCTTGCACCGCCCGCCACGGCGCCGCTCAAGGTGCGCCACTTAGCCATGGCCAGCCTGTGGGGACGCGTGTGTGGGGGCGGAGAAATGAGACGCGTGGGCTGTAAATAATGTCGCTGGACCGCCGCGAGTTTCACGCTCTCGGTGACTGCGGCGCGAGCCCGAACACCCAAAACAGGCTTCCGCGGGCAGAGACGCGTGTCCACACTGGAGCAGCCAAAGTGCGTATATTCGCCGTGTGTGTATATGTGTATATGTGTGTCGGGCATGAGAAGATGGGGTGGGGATTGAGACGGCATTCTCCGTGTTCGGGCCGCGACGCGTTGCCGAGAATTTATTTGAGGCTCGCACGCGTAGCTACGCGTCTAAAGAGACGACGCGAGCGGAGACGCGTGCCGGGAAATAGGCGACTGCACCGCAGGACAGGACACCGAAGCCAGAAGTAGATGGAGAAAGCAACGCCGGCGCCCAGCCTGCCTGTCGCGAGGTGTGATGGATCCAGACAGCGCGGAACGGCGGGGATCTTTTTATTGGGCGACAAAAGGCGGACAAAAGGCGGACAAGTAGTGAACATGTGCGCTGGCACCAATGCGTTCTGGCGCGACAGATGCGCTGGCTAGGCCGCATGACCGTCGCATACCGTACGAAGGAGTTTTTCCTGCATGCACTGGTTGTTTAAGGTGGACGTGACCAAGAAAGGATCCAACTGGGAAGCGGAGAGACCGTGAATAGGAGTGTCACCCGGATGAGTGCGCTGAGTCAAGCGGCAGGTACGGGGTGGGCCCGGAGTCGTTCCTCGGTAAGTGAGCAATCAAGATCCCGGGCGAGGACGCAGCTGCGGCAGAGCGAGCAAGTGCACTGGGTTTCAGTGGTGGGCTGATCTGGATGGGTGATGCTCAGCATGGATGATGGTCGCTGAGGTGGACGGCGGCGGGATGGCGTGCATGGAGTGATTCCGGGGGTGCATGGGAGGAGCGGGAGTCAGAAGGCGGGCACCTCCAGTAAATCTGGAGTTTGGAAACACCGGCGATCATGATCGCCGGTGCCGAGGGTCTACGGGCATAGTTTTGGACTCCGTAAAACGCTTAGTCACGCTCCTTCCCTCCAACCCCAGCGTTCACCCAATCACTGGTCGTTGCGAGGAATGCGATGGTTTTTCCTAGACCGTCGCAGAGATACCTACCTGATATCGGCCGGCTTGACGCCTCTGCACATCGTCAGGCGTGTGAGACGCCAAGCAGGCTGATATGAGGCGGTTGTCCCGCTGCTTTTCTTTGCCTACGTGATACACTGCTTAAATCTGATGCTCCGTGCCAGGTCATTGATTCATCAAGGACGCGTTATGAACCGAGCGGTGCACATCGTACACATCTCGCGCGATACGACCAACACGCCTGCGATGGACCGAATCCGGACGCGAAGACGTGCCTCTCTGCACGGGTCGCAGCCGTACCTTGGACCACTAGCGGCGGTTTTGGAGCGCGCAGTCCGCCCGGCCAGTTCGCGCGACTCCTCCACAACGTTGGAGGAAACCCGTCCAATCCACACCGCTCATTGGCCTTTACACTTTCCCAGGAAATTCACGGTGCCCAGTCAAATCCTACACGCGGGCGAGCTCCGCCCGCCCATAAGACCACAGTTGAAAGTAGAAGCTGTAAGCTGCCCGCACCGCCTACGTCGCTCGAAACTCCTCCAAAGCTAGCGCAGGCAAAGCGTGCCTTCCAACTGATCTAGATGGATGGGGCTCAGCGGAATACTATGTGGCAGCCTGTAAGCGACACCCTACCGACGCTTCGGCTACGCTGACAGCGTATGCGCAGCGCTACATTGCTGCTTTCGATGCGAAAAAACTGTGCGATCGGCGCCTGCGTTGTCCTTCCGCCCATTCAGGCTATGCTCTACACGAGCCCTGGGGAACTTCGACTGCACGAACGGCCCGGGGAGCCACGTCATTTCCATGGGACCCTAGGATTTACATCCAGCTTCCGCCAGTCTCCCGACTACAATCGGTCACCCACATACCCCAATCCAGAAGTACGGGCCTAGGGCTTCGTTTACGCAGTACTGCCGAGGAGGTCTTTTCCACTACGTCAAAACAAGGCTCGTGACGGAAGCTGCGCTGAAAACCAAAGACTCGGTTGGGAAGAAAAAATGGGCAATGATCTCATGGGCACTCTTGCATTGGCACCCTGGATGAACAGGCGCCCATGGGCGATGGTCTCGGCAAACAACGCATCCATGGCAGGGCACGGTGGTTTTGCAGACAAATGCGCGGACGGTTGGTTTCTCGGATGTGTTAGAATAGCAGCTTCAATTATTTGTATCTAAGTGCCACGGGTAGTTTATAATAAGACATCGTAGTTTCCCCACGCGACCTTCAACCGCTTGATCGCTCTTTCGCGGTCTGCCACTTGTTGATCTTGAATCCTTCTTGGTGTCTTTTCTTGGCTCTTGCGCGTGCTATATCCCTCCCCGCCTATTTTATGCATCCAAATTAACAACACCATTTGGCACTCTCCTGAATCTTCGGGCAAACCTACTCGGCCAGTATCATATCCAAACGCCTATCGAGTTCCCTTCGATCCCTCGGTTGTCACCGCTCAGCTTCCTGCCGCCTGTGCCAGTAACAGGTGTAAAGTACCCCTGGTGCTATGCATCTTCGCTGGCAGCTCAGTGTTTATTGCTGCCTCCTCGTGTTAAACTTGATGAGCCACATATGCACAGGTTGTAGCGTGGGCTACCCTTCTTCGAAGGGTCTTGAACGCCATGAAAACCAGTGTCTCTTTAAGATCGCTCAGCAAACTGTTCCAGACAATGCTCTGGAAATTTACCAGAAGAAAAAAGAACGTAAACGGCAAGAAGCTCTCAAACTTCGGCGGCGCGAGCTCATGGCCGACGATCCACCTATGTCTGAGCTGCCCCATGTTCGTCAGTTTCTTTACTTTCGATTCCCGGTCATGACGGTGTTATATAGCTTCTTCAGCCCACTGGTGACGATGAAAGCATGGATGTCGACCAGGAGCAGCTTCAAGTTATGCCTATAGAAATAGAGACCGACAAGCCAGATACATCACAAGTTCCCCCAGTTGAACCATCGGAGGATATACCCATGCTGAACGCTGCTGGGCGCGTGGCTAGAAAACGCAGACCTACATGGAAAGTTCTGGAACGGCTTCCAGCACCTCCTACACCTGTCCCAGACGCGCAAACCAGTCCCGTATCTTCCAATAATTCCGCTTCAGCAACATCTTTGCCTACCGTTCCGGTCACCTCTTGGAAGACAGTTCATACCACTCAAAATGATTTCGGTTTATTTCGCGAATTCCCAACAATTCCAACTCACAACCCGGATGACACTCTTACAGTCGGAGATCTGGCACACTCGCAACCCCCTCCTACTGTCGTTGATGGTCCAACGGCTGTATCCCGTCTCTCAGTACCTGTACTCACCCCTGCTGGTTTGGGTCACACTTCAAACGGACCTTTTGCCAACTCATCCATCTTTGGCTTGTTAAACTGGATGTGGACTGGGTCTGCTATGAAGTCTCTCGGCGAATGTATCAAACTTTTCAGCTTTTTGCAGTCTGATGCCTTCCGGAAGGAGGACATCATGGGGGTTGATTTCGCCAAAGAGACTGCGAAGCTTGATGAGTCTATGGGGTTTCAATCAAGCAGGTCGAACCAAGGCCCTGCAAGTGTTCCAAAAGACGGCTGGCGAGAATCTGAAGTTGCTATTCAAGTACCCGATGGCAAGGAGCATGATGCTGATGATATTCCGACTTTTGCAGTACCCGGACTTCATCATCGATCAATAACGGCTGTCATTCGAAGCGTTCTCGAGGATCCCAGCGCATCTCGAAACTTCCATTACACGCCCTTTAAATCATTCTGGAAGAGCTCGACAACATTGCCCGCACAACGTGTCCACGACGAAATTTACTCTTCTGATGCGATGATCGAAGCACACTTGAAGCTGCAACAATCTCCACCTGAGCCTGGGTGTGAACTGGAGCGTGTAGTTGCGTCGCTGATGTTTTGGTCAGATTCAACACATCTAGCAAATTTTGGCACTGCTTCTCTTTGGCCCCTGTACCTCTTTTTTGGTAATCAGTCTAAATACCTTCGTTGCAAGCCGCGTACTGCGTCATGCCACCACGTTGCTTATATTCCCAAGGTGCGCATTATGTTCTCCTTTTTCCTTGACTAAAGCTCAACATCAATACCCCCTGCTGTAGCTGCCACCGGACTTTCATGACTTCTTTTCGGTTCTGACTGGTGAAGCACCAACAGCCGACATTCTGGCCCATTGTCGGCGAGAAGTGATGCATGCTGTCTGGTCGCTCCTACTAGATGAAGAATTCTTGCATGCGTATGAACATGGGATAGTCATTGAGTGTCCCGATGGGGTATCTCGTCGATTTTACCCTCGAATTTTTACCTATTCCGCAGACTACCCTGAAAAGTGAGTCAATTATATATTGCATTGCTCTCCAATCAATGCTAAATCAGAAATTTAGGGTACTACTAGCAACTATTCGCAACCTTGGCTCATTTCCGTGTCCGCGCTGCTTAATACCAAAGGAGAAAATACCGGAAGTTGGCACAAAAAACGATGATCGACGAAGAGAGAGAGATCAGCGTGTGGCCAACGACAACCTCTTCTCGGACATTAAATTGGCTCGTACCTGGATTTACAACGAAGGATTGCTCGTTAAATCGGCCGCTGTGGAGCGCTTATTATCTCCTACTTCCCTTGTCCCAACTTTGGTATGTCTCGAGTCAACGACGCCATTCACACGCTTATGACTTTGACGGATATTAGAATGCTTTTTCCATCTTATCGAAGTTCGGCTTCGACTACCATAACATGCTTGTTGTCGATTTTATGCACGAGTTTGAACTTGGCGCATGGAAGGCCCTCTTCAAACATCTCATTCGTATCCTGTTTGTACATGGAAACTCAGCGATCTCGGCTTTAAATGAGCGCTATAGGGCAGTCCCAACGTTTGGCCGTTCAACTATCCGGCATTTCAGAGAGAATGCTTCTGCCATGAAGAAGTTAGCCGCGCGTGACTACGAGGATTTGTTACAGGTATGTATTATTAAACCTGTTTCATAGCGTGGTACTCAAGTTTATTGTTATAGTGCGCAATTCCTGTTTTCGAAGGGCTTCTTGATGAACCTCATAACAGCAACATTCTCCTATTGCTTTTTACATTTGCGGAATGGCATACTTTAGCTAAGCTCCGTCTGCACACCGATGGTACGCTCGACTGGCTCGACCAATCAACAAAGGAACTCGGGACACAGATTCGCAAATTTGCACGACACACTTGCTCATGCTTTGATACCGTAGAGCTTCCAGCAGATGAGGCAGCACGAGCACGCCGCCGAGCTCGGAAGCCTAATAGCTCTACAGCTTCCACATCAGCCTCAACCTCTAAAAAAAAGGTTCCATTTAACTTGATTATGTACAAACTTCATGCGCTTGGCGATTATGTACAAACAATACGGGTGTTTGGAACTACAGACTCCTACTCAACTCAGCCTGTAAGCGCTTCAGTGCAATTGCCAATATTCTAATTTCTAACTCATCGAGTGATATTCCATAGGGCGAACTGGAACATCGACGGGTGAAGCGCTTCTACACTCGTACAAATAAGAACATGGCAGTGCATCAGATGACTCGCCTTGAACGGCGTGAATACGCATTACGGAAACTGAATAAATTACAAGGCAAAGCAGTTCCTGTACTCCAAGCGAAACGATCGTCCAAACTACGCACAAATGTTCCTTTCGAAGAGTCCGAAGCTTTGCCCTACACTCCTCCTGAGGAGCATCACCATATATCAAAGTCCCGGAATTTCCACATGAACATTGTGGCCTTTTTAGCGAGTAATCAAGGCGATCCAGCAATAATTGTAAGCTTTCTTGTTTAATACTGGCGGGTTTATTGACTTGCTATTATTTCTGTAGGATTTTCGTCCTAAACTTGAGGAGCACGTTCTTGCTCGCCTTCAACATCCTGACTGGTCCGGTAATGGTGCCGAGTTCTCAGCAAAAGAACGCCGACAAGTAATATTCGCCAACGAGCGAATCTACCGTCATAAAATTATGCGAGTCAACTACACAACTTACGATGTTCGGCGCGGTCAAGATTCTCTCAGCTCTCGGAAGAGATCCGACATCATGATGCTTTCCCGCGAAACCGATAATGAGGAGCCATCACATCCATTTGAATATGCTCGCATACTTGGCATTTTCCATGTCGACGTTGTTCACCACATCCCCGGGGAGAACAAGGCCACTACAACATCGATTGAAATCATATGGGTTCGACGCTTCCGCGTTGAAAATGCACACTCCGCTGGCTTCAAACGAAGGCGCCTTTATCGTCTGGAATTTCTCCCGCCCTCCGATCCGGATGCATTTGGTTTTGTGCACCCAGATGAAATCATCCGCGGCGCCCATCTCATTCCGGCGTTTCGCCATGGGGGAACTGATCAGTTCCTTTCAGGTGTCTCTATAGCTCGTAATGAAGATGAAGATGATGATTATCGTTACTTCTACGTCAACATGTGAGAACTTGATCATCTTAGTTATTATTGACTAACAGATCCAGTCTAGTTTTGTTGATCGAGACATGTACATGCGCTATGCAGGTGGCGGTGTCGGTCACTATAAAGTTGAACTTAACGACACCCACAGCTCGGAATCGGAACCTACAGACGATGTAACTGCGGACGGCGAAGTGTTAGCACCAGAAAATAACGAAGAGGCGCCCTCGGCGAATAACGAAGAGCCGGTTACAACAAATAACCAAGAGACACCTCCAGCAAATAACGAGGAGCCAACTCCGAATAACGAAGAGTTGATTCGGACAAGCGGTGAAGATTTAACTCCAACAAACGGCGAAGAGGTTGTTCTCGGAGACAAGCCAGAATCAGGCCTTCCCCAGACTACACCTGAGACAGATGAAGCTGATTCAGATTCGGAAAATGGCTCAAATTCAGATTCGGCTTCCAATGAGTCAGTGGGTGAAGGTGTCGCTGAAGATGACCTGCCTGAGGATGGCGAAGGAGGCTTCATAGATGCAGAAGACGAAGAAGGTTACGCAGAGCTTTGACGCGCGGAAAGAGTTTCTTATTCTCATTAATTCTTTCTTACAAATAAAGCATCCCGTAGATTTGACGACAATAAATCCACATCGGACTCTGGCGTAGGCTGGAACGAGTTCTAGCGTCCTCTGTAGCTGATCCGACTTGCATGACTCGCTTCTGTTTGCTCAATGTACCTTATCCTCATGGGTATGATTTTACCTTTGCTATTCCCGTTTGCTCTGCCGCATATTTTTTGCTCCAGGAACATGGACTCTATTTCGGACTCCCCGAGTCATAGTTTTATCTTTATCAAACGTGTTTTTTATGGGTTCATAAATAGTATTGTCTTTCGCGTTCCGGCCAAAAATAGTAGTACCGTTCGCTTGACTTTTGCACAGTCTTGCCATCTACAGTTCTTCTAAAACCCCAATTTCTATCAAGATTTTGTTGTGGTAGGTCTATATGGAACTCGAAAAGCTTCTTTCATAGTAAACCCGAATAATGACCTTGCGAGTCATTGCGCTACCGTAACGTCTCCGCAGCCCTGTATGTCCGTAATATATTATTATGATTAATGTGCCAAGCATCAACCGAACGCCGACGGAACTTGCTCAAAAGACATTGCATTCCGACACAGTAGCCCTTCACTGCACCCAGATGTCATCAGCCCCTCCACCCCTCACTCATGAAATAATCCCTACATCTTCAAGTCCGAATGACGGTCTGGATCGCTCGCAACAAGTCCTTCAGGATGTGGCCAACAACCTGGCTCAGTCTATCTTTCATGGTAGAAAAAGGCAGGGAATTCGATTTCGTTCTCAAGTTCATTCTGATTTGTTTCTCCGTCAGACCTAGGCCGGAATTTCACCCACCCGTTTCCGAAAACATGGCTGAACTAATTGATGACCCAGCTACTTCAACCATTGCACCGTCTTCCTATAACGCATACGGACGGATCTACCAGAGACAAACAAGTCCGTTTATTGCTTTAAGTACAATTGTTGTTGCAGGCATCCGACATGAGACCGCAGACAGTGATGACGAGGCAACCGATGATAAATCGATGTGAGTTTTTGTCCATCTACCTCGGTTATTAAATTTATCTATCGTATAGTAACCAAGCGGTCCAATGCTGGAATACACTTTGCAACATCATCCCTAACTTTCGTGAGCAAATGCTCCAGCTTTCAGCTGATCCAAAGACAAGAAAGGCTGTTTGTTCTCAAGTGAGTACGTTCCTATCAATATTCAGCCAGCACAACACATATATCCGCACTCTAGATTAGTGCAGGCGCCGCGGCTGCTCGCTGTGACGATACTGCTAGCCTCAAGACTTCTATCATCGACTACGTCCTTGCTGATACCATGGCATCGAGGCAGATTGGCTTGGAGCGCAAGGGGAAAAAGGCAGATCGTGGATTCAATCATCCCACTACCGCGGCACTGTTGTGCCCCATAAAATATAAACCCACCGATGAGTACGTCCTTTGATCTTTCTGTTGTCGTAACTTACCCAGGATGCCAGGACATTTGACAAGATCAAGAATGGCTTCCTACCCTGTGGGGCATCATCATTACCGCGTTTCCTTTTCCCCGAAAACCAGGTCTACAACCCAGAGGATATTGAGGAGGGCTGTTTCCGTGGCCACCTCTTATTACGGGTAAGCCCAGTGTGAATTGCAAAGCCCTGGTTTTCATCGCGGGCGAAAAGGAGTAGCTGTCTTGATTAATTTAACCTCTGTGACACCCCCGTTACTTGCATATCTGGGGGTCCAGGTATGCACGCATCCCATCGGATCATTTTTGCCTATGACTGACACCTATCCATCATTTCAGGCTCACTTTTCTCTGACATCTGCAGCCAACTGGGACAGGATTGTCGGCACATTCGACTACGATGAGTTCTATTGGAATCTCATAGATTTCTTAGAGGGACCTGAGGGTGAAGACATCATAAAGCTCTTTGATTAGTACGTCGCTCACATAGTTGTCTTCTCATGTTCTCATCATTCTTACTATATTAAACATCAGTCATGTTTTTGGTGCGCAAACGGCATCAAACAGCATCGGTACTAACACAGAAGTGTCGGACTTCGACACCATCAAACTTCAGAGAGCAGCTAAACGTGCTCGTCTAGCAACGGCCAATACCTCTGAATCCACTCAGCAACCACCCTCGTCGACAACTATCACCCATGGACAGTCAGCGGCGCTGGCAGCTCGCACTACGCCAAATGCGACGCCCTCCAGTTCATCGACGTGATCGATGGCTACTATGCAAGAACGGTCGGCGGCCACTCCATAGTCTATCATATATCAGCCCTAGCGGTTACTAGTTTACTGGCCACATTTATTGTTAGCGTGAATCGGTCCAATCAGAATTGAAGCTGATGCTGGATGATGATTTTATTCAACGTCGTATACCTACTGTACAAGATTTTTTGCATTCCATATTAATTGTTTTCATGATTTGCTGTCTCATTTTGTGAAAGCAGCTGAGATGACCTGATGGCTAGGGCCTAAGCTGACTTTCCAAGCTTTGAACACGACGATGGAATTAGATCATCACGCTGTCAATTTTGAAATAATTGGCATGATTTTCTATGTCTACATAGCCTGTCTAAAAATTGTATATGGCCTCAGTCCTTGTTATTCCTGTCCATTTTAGCAGTACTACGAGAAAGCTTGCGCCCAGCCACAAATCCTATTGGACATGTACACTATAGTAGCATCGAGCTGTAATTTGACCTGAGCTCCCAATATGCGAAAATGTTGTATGAAAATGCAGGAGAAATTGGACATGCACACTGTCAGCAGCGCGCTGTAATTTGACCTGAATTCCCAATATGCAAAATTCTTGTATGAAAATGTGCTATTCCCCCATCCTGTTGACGTTTGGCCTATACTGTCGACCTTTATAAGCTTGTGACACTTGCACATAGCCACAGATATTACATTCCCTGCAGTACCTCCACTTTATTCCAGTCACATAGCAGGCATTAGCAGGCATTAGCAGACTGATTTGACTTGTACAAGGATTCCTCTCATGAAAACGGCTTATAAGCCTTTATCAGGTCTGGTGTAGTCAACAAAACTTGGCATTATTGCGAAGGTCCAGATGCCTGGGTAAAGTTCAGGATCTTGTGAAACATGCACATAGCCACTACTCTGGCCATGTCTTACTTCGAGCCACACGTCCCATGTGCTAACTTTGTTTATTGCGGTACTTATAAGGTATGATAAGCGCATATAATCTTTTTTCCCTTTTCCTGATG
>JAEKIV010000668.1:0-17126 GCA_016801325.1 Hypholoma fasciculare
CAATCAACGACCGCTGCTTGGTGCCAATCGCCATTTCTCCGGGAAAATACATACCTTGTCATACCACCGGTTCGTGCAGGTGTTGTAGGGACCCACAAAATTGGGCGCAGCAGCTGCAAGGTATTTGTCATCGAAATGTTCAATGTCCGCCGGCTAGTCGCGTGTGACCATGAAGATAAGGCAATAATTTGTCGCTACTACAACTCATCGATCTTCACGAATTCGGTACTCAGCGCTCAGTCTTGAAATTAGTTGCACCAGAAGATATAGGTGACTCAAGAGTCCTCGGGGACCTGTATTAGGAAACACGCGCTCAAGGCTGTTCAAACAAATTCGTCGTCGTTGGTGGTCACTGGTCGACCGGTCATGACTCATTAATCAAAGTTTTTGAATCTACCCCGCTACCGCCCTCCACAACGCTTACAAACGTGACAAAGGCGGTCTGCTACTATAAAAAATGCCACCACAGCAGCAATTGGTACTGTGCCTTCCATAATCATGCTTAAAACTCTTTGGCTCAGATATAATAGGTGCTGGACAGCAGACTTCCGCCTAGCAGAGAACAAAGATCCGCCCGTTCTGGTGGAGTTGTTTCTCTATTATCTCGTGCATTTAGCACCCACGGGAGGCTATCTGCGCCACGTCTTCATGAGTCAAGCTCACTTCTGATTCGGTATGAATTCTGCTATAATCTTACATTATTTAATACGACCTCAAACGTGTGCTCAAATTATCAGAACGTCGGAAGCCAGTCCCGCAGTGCAGCCTTCCGAATCGTCTTTTTTTTCGAACTCAAGGGGGATCGACATTCAGGGCGGCCATTTTGAAAGTCATAATGGACCCAGTTTTCATGTAACTATTAACACGGGGAGTCGTAAGTGTATAGCTTATCCCTAATCCCAGTGTTCGTTTAACCTGGACCATCACGATCTTAAGACCCGCAAGAGCAAACCAGCGCTGCGGCTCATGGAGCTGGTCCGAGTGTGGTACGTTGGGAGTCTTCGCAAAGGTTGTTACATTTTCGAGTCCGATTAATGTTTACAATTAGGCTCCTGCCGGAGGCTCGGACGAATCTCCGGATATGAGAGGACATAATGAACAGAGCTCGTACATGAACGGTGAGCATCCAATCTCATCCGCTGTAATCCGTACGCGAGGAATCGAAGTAATTTTTGTTCAGTGGCCCGCAACAGCGATAGGTTCACAGTAAGCACTCTTATAAGTGGTTTTCAACCCATCATTACTAAACCTTGTTCGAAGGCAAGACCCCCGATTTTACCAATTCAACGACCTTGTGACATATATTACCGACACCTATCTGTAAAAGGACGTGGAAGCCCCCTGTGGCTTCCCGCCGTTGGCCGCCAGCTCTCAATCGACTATCGCAGAACAGGTATCAGTATTGGTGATGTAGGCCTTATCACCTTCTTCGGAAGCTTCGATTTCCTGTTTAATATCCTACTACCGGCCGAACATCCCATACACAACGGTCGAGTCCCGGAAGGGTTTATTCCCCTCGATCCACCTCTTGAGGCTGAAGACTTAGACTTCCAAGAAGAATTTGCCGAAGATAGCTATCTTGCAAGTGCTTCAGTCAAGAAAGCTCAGAACAATGGTCAAGGAAATTCATCGTGAGTCGTGCACTCTTTTTTGCGTCGAAGGTCTTCACGTATTTCGTCCGCACGTGCAGTGCTTTGAGGTTTGAGACCACAGATTCGGAAGGAGCAATTCTCACCATTCCAATGGGTTCCGACTCAAGCAATATTCTCAATCTTACAAGGTTCAGGCAATATGTAGATGCCAATGTGGAAAGTTGGTATTGCTATGCTAATGGAAGGCGTGGTCGAGAGGCTAAAAACGGCGATCTCCGACTGATCACTGGGTGGGATAAAGCTAAAGCATGGGGGATGGCGACTTTCTCCCGCTCTTCGTCCACGGCCCAACCACCATTCCAGCTCCATTTCAAACCTCTCGAACAAACAGGTCGCACCTACAAGTGGGAGTATTCTGGTATTGCCGATGGCAGGACCGGACCCAGCGTCCGTGAATCTACTTCTCTAAGGCTTCCCGGCGACCCGGAGGATGTCACATTTACCAATCAATGCCTATTCATTCGGACGATAAATCCTTTGCTTTCAAAGAACATCTGGAAAAGATTGGAAGGGACAAAATTCGCAGCTGTGAAATCAGAAGATTCCAGGACATCCGACTTGAATCTAGATAATTCTGAGATCTCATATTCTAGCAAAGGCAAGGGGAAAGCAGTGGATCCTGGTTCTCCAATTCCCGGACGTAGCTCATCTGAACTTAACTCTGTTGTTCAGATATCTGATTCCGCCACAGCGTTGGTATGTCAAATGCACGCTATAGACTGATACACTGGATAATAAAGTGAATGTTTTACCTATTGTGACAGCCGTTTCATCCATCAACCGCTCTCAACGAATACCTTCTGAATCAGGTATAACTCAGCATAACAATCTAATATTTGAGCTCTCTAATTATTTTTTACGCTCAACAAAGAATCCAGATGCGAGAATTGCAATTACGGAAGACATCAACTGGATTTCGGTCCTCACAGAGGTAGGTAGAATATTCTATGGGCTGTGTTCCAATTCAAACGACTGCTTTCGTAGGATGACTATTCTTTGCCTCCTGGAGATCAAATTCTTCGGAGGGTAATGGAAAGGCATGAAATAGGCGAAGAAAATGGTAAATACTGGATAACTTTCCTTCGAAGGCTGAGACCTAACCAATACCTGATTCTTTACCGCTGCGTACCTTTGCCAGGAATTGTATATCTCAGACAGCTCGCGAAGTTGAATACTATTGATGTAAGTCCTTTTTATGACATTAATCCAACCTTCGATGGTCGCTCCATTCTCATTATCCGCCAATCTTTTAGCATTCTGCTGCCTCCAACGAGCCTATTGACACTTTTGAGGATTTATCTCAATCCCATAATCTTCGTGAACTTCGTGAACACGGAAATGCGCTGGCTAGAAGTTTTGATCAGGGCGGCCACCTCAATAATCTTGAGGAGGCTATTTCATTATATAGGCAAGCTCTGGAAATTATACCGCCATCTGATATCAACCAGCAGGGTATTCAATCTGACCTTGCGGAGGCTCTGCTATACCGGTACCACCTATTCCATCAAATCAATGATTTTGATGAGGCGATTGGCATATACACCCAAGATACAGAGTTTCAAGCTCATCCTATCCGATTTCCCGAAATTTACAGCAATATTGGCAATGCCATACATAGAGCAATTTTCCACCGACGTCAGACATTGGGTACTGATATTACTGAATTGACCCCAAATTTGGCTGGTCTTGAAGAATGTATCCTGTTGCAGAGACTGGCTCTCGAGCTCCTACCACCCTCCCATCCTCATCGGCCTATCATTCTTGACATCCTTGCGGGAATCTTGATTTACCAAAGTTACCTGAATTCATGGGATAAAAGAGATGAAGACTTGGTACGCTTGAGCGGCAAGCTCGACGAGGCTATTTCATTGCGCAGACAGGCTCTCGAACCGACACCATCCAACCTGAATGCGGTCCAGCAGGGTATTCTACTTAGCCTTGCGGACTCGCTGAATTTTCGATTTCATTGGTCATTTCAACTATGGGATCTTAACGAAGCAATTTTTTTACATAGACACTTTCTTGGTCGTCTACCGTCATCTCATCCTTGTCAGCCTACCATTCTCAAGTGTCTTGCCATGGAGCTATTGGACCGATATAGGGAAGAGAAACAGTCCGGCGATCTAGACGAAGCGATAATACTATTTAAACAATATCTACACCTACCTCCCCCATTCCGTCCTGATCGACCAGACATCCTTCTTAGTCTTTCGGATGCGCTATTCGACCTTCCTAATACTCCCCGAGGTGATGTAGATGCAGACACCTTATTGGAGCTTGCAGGGGCGTCGAATCAGAATGAGGATCGTTGGTACTATAAATTCTCAAATGGAGACCGCCTTCGACATTCGTTAGAGAAGGCAATTTTCTTTCAGAGGCGGGCTCTGGAGCTTTTGTTGCCGTCGGACCATCGACGAGCTGACATCCTGTGTAATCTTGCGGAGAAACTACTAATTCGATTCAAGAGCAAAGGGCCCCTGCATTTGCTTGATGCGTCAATGCCTCAGGAGACAAAACCGGAGGGCGAACAGGGGCATGATCATCCGAGTGAGCAAATAAATCAACTAAGCGAAAGTAGAACCGAGGCTGTTTCCTTGTACCGACAGGCGCTCGAGCTTATATCACCATCGCATCCTCGCCGATTTGACACCCTGCGCCACTTTTCAGAACTTTTAATCAACTTATATGAGGATGAAGGTGAACTGGCTTTTCTGGAGGAGGCCATATTATTGCAAAACCAAGCCCTTGAACTTCGATCACCACTTCATCCGGATTATTTCAATATTCTCGGCAAGCTCGCAGATACACTTGCCTGCCGATATGAGCAAGGAGGAGAAATTGCCGATCTTTACGATTCAATCTCATTCAACGAGCAGGCTCTTGAATGCCAGCCATTGGATCTTCTGCCCCAAAGGCGATTTACTCTTTCCAGTAATCTAGCCCATGCATTGGCTTGCCGATTCGAAGTGGAAGGCAACATGAGCGATCTCGATGAAGCTATCATTCTGAACAGGCAGGCAACTGAGCTGCCACTGGCACCCCATGAAATTCAAGGGGCTTTTGTAAACCTTGGAAATACACTCTCCCGTCGATTCGAGCAGACAAAGCAAATTGCTGATATAAATGAAACAATAAACATTGCTAGAATGGCTATCTCCCGCCTTTCGCCATCTGATCCAGATATTAGCCAATTTTACGGTAGTCTCAGAGTTGCACTGAAATTACGCGCAGAGCTTACAGGCCAGACGGTTGGAACACAGACTTCCTGGCCGCAAGCTACATCTTCTATACCACGTCTTGACAACTACTTGTACTTAGGCCTAACTCGGAACATTCCAAGTCAATCTGCCGCTCTCGACAAACCCGAGGCATCATCGGCTGGCAGTCAGTCCGTGGAAAGAGGTGATAAATTCAGCCGTTACAAATTACCATCGCGACGTCAAACCAACGAGAAACAATCTTCCAGTCCGGACGAGGAAAACCATGAGCAAAGCAATCGCAACGAGGATACTACGCCAGTATCTTCTGACCTATCTACCAAAGGAGGACCGTTTATCGAGCGTAGACGGCGCTTGTCAACCTCAAGCGTTGTCTCCGATCGGTGAAGGTAACATGTGTTTTTCGCAATCAGCACACCAAGTAGTCAAACTTTTAGGTAGGATTTTTTACGTCGACAGTCTACGTATAGTTAGCATGATAAAATGGGTATGGACTAAGAGTGTGTATGACCCACTACGTCTGTCGAGATTCGGAAGCAGTGCTCAGAGACTCATAGAGAGTGACCAGACCAGAATTTACCATCGCCATTAATACTGCGTCTGAAAGATAAAGATTTCCGGGTAGAATGACCGCGTTTCGAACTTGAACACGTTTACCTGCAGTATTGTGGCCGATGTTGGACAATGCTAGGTGCAGGTGATAAGCAGCCGGAGATAGGACGTAGAGAATCAATAAGTACCAGTACATCTCCAGCAGCGATCCGAAGAGATTTACTTGTCGGCGAACAATTATTTGCAGCGGACCGATTTTGTAATACTGAACTAGCGATTTCTGTGAGCCGAACCAGTCAGAAACGTCCACACGGTGATAAGACAAGTGTACCTTAAGGTGTGCGGCTCATTCCATGGTGATGTACAAGTCGAATTAGTAGTTTGTGAACACATTTGCTCGATGGTGGCCTCCAATATACCTGAAAGGCTGTCGGTGGGCAGCCTCACTAAGATCGGAACGGACGGAAAGGACAAGGGTGTGGTATTCCTGTCGTAGAGTAGATACATACATCTGTGTACTTTACGGCCTTTTATACGACGGATCAGGTGATATGAACAAAGAGGCGGCGGGTGATCAGGCGCGTCGTACGGACACGCCACTACACGGGTGAAAGTGAATGCGGGCGAGGATAGGGGAGCATAGAGGGGTTATGGAACACGTGTGGTGTCGGAGGAATTGGCGGGTGGTCGTGTGGCGCGGTGGTGACGGTGCGGCGGCGATGGTGAATGATGGGCGCTTAACGAGCGCTTAAATGGCGCGTGTTGTAAGGCGGTGACGGCCAGGCTTACAATACCCATCTAATTGTCAATTGGCTATATCCCGCACTTGAATGATAGTGTTGTCAACGGGGTCCGCCCTTCATTTTCCCTTCCTTCCTGCATGCACTCGATGGTCTCGATGTTTTTCTGGAGAGTGACGACGCATGTATCCGTACGCCATTTTCGTCGAGATATAAATTCTGCAGCACGTATTAGCGCACAAATTCTTCACAATAGCAGCAAAAAGGAACTGACCCCTCTCTTCGAACCAAGGCGTCCATCTGTATCTTGAGTAGGGAATTTTCGCCGACTGGTGGAAGCCAACGACCGACGGAGAGACACGGGTCGCGATCGCGGGGCTGAGAGAAAAGTGCGTGTCACAACGCTTCGTCCTTGGTACCAGCGGGTGATTGCCAGTGGTACGGTGCGAATTGTACCGATAGGAAAGACCCGTGCACGCCGCACCTTTTCGTTGGTGATTGGCGGAAGATAGCGAGGGCGAAAGCGCGAAGGTCGAGGGTTCACGTTCAGGCAGCACCCAACGCAGAACCGTCGTTGGCGGATGATAATAAACCGCGGAGAATCCCTAGTCGTTGGTGGCTGGTGGCAAATGATTCGAAGGTGGCGTCGGCGAAA
This sequence comes from Hypholoma fasciculare, assembly GCA_016801325.1. Lineage (NCBI taxonomy): Eukaryota > Fungi > Basidiomycota > Agaricomycetes > Agaricales > Strophariaceae > Hypholoma > Hypholoma fasciculare. The sequence goes on from JAEKIV010000668.1 coordinate 6,818, forward strand.
ACGAAGACAATTCGTTAGCGACGACCCGGAAAAAAGTATGCAGTCGTTTTCGGTATGTGGCGCGGGCTTCACGAAGAGCACGATCGTCTATGATTGATTATACCGGTACATGCGGTTGTCATGCTCTGAATGGTGGCGCCCTTGGCTTGCTCGGAGCGAGAGACGGCGCCGAGAGGGACTGGAGTGGAGAGCCGATAGACGGCATGGGTCCAGCGCCCATCCCACGGAACGTTCATGTTTAGCACTTGCATACCCTGCTGGACACCCTGCTTAGACCGTCTGTCTCCCGCACGTCGCTCGGAATCACCCAGATCGCCCCACCTGCTCGTCCGCGTGCCTTCCACAGCTTATATACTCTACGCCTGCACCTCTCGTTCCTTTCGGCGGCTGCGAGGTAGACACGTAACACATGTGCAAAAGCGGAGCGCGCTGGATTCTTGAGAGCACTGGTAGGTGGGGATGGATCATGGATGACGGAGTCGAGGTTAACAGCCGTGGAATATTCAGCCCTTCCTTCCGGTTGGGATTCTGCACAAACACGTGCATCCGTGCTGTGCTCGATGCAATGCAAAAAATAGATAGGCAACCGGAGAGGGGAACGACACGTAGAGCGGACCAAGCACAAGAGAGGGCGAAAACTTAGCGCGAAGCTGTGACGCCAGGGACAGGGACAGCAGTAGTGGGGTAAGATGCTGGAATGCGGACGAGGACGAGGACATGGTCATACACCAGACGGGCGAGTCAGCGCCGGGCTCGAGACGAAATGACATTCAAATATTCACGCGTCGCATAGACACGAGTGCGGGCTTAAAATCGCGTGAGATAGGCGAGGCGAACACGCAAGATATGCGGCGGATTGGCGCAGGATGTCAATATGATTCCGGGGGGCCGTCGTCCGGAGTTGCCAACGAACGATAGGTTGTAATCATGGAGTCGAGAGGGATTAGGGGGTGGCAAGGAACTCGACACAGCGGCATTGGGAAGGTCAGAGAAATACTGGACAATAAATAAAACGAGCATTAGTTGTCCCAGTCGATGACCATGGGTTTGTACTGACCGAACAAGAGGATTTGATATTTGTTTGATATTTCACTTCTCCACCGTCCCACCCTCGGCCTCAATGCTCGATGCACCGCACCGGTCGGACTGCGATGGTCTGCCAGCTTCTGCCAGTTGTGAAGGGAGCGACAAGCGTGGCGAAAAAATAAATGTCGATATCAAGTCGAGATGCCGGTGAGAATTAGGGTGAATTAAGGGCCGGCATAACATACTGGAAGATCATTGCTACCGGTTATCCACCATTGAATCAGCCTGTTTTGACGAGCGCATCCCTCGTTTCCACTACTTCAGAATAACTCTGTGGCCCCCGCTCAAATAAAATATCTGTGTTTTATTTGAACGATGCCACCGGAGCAGCAGCTAGTGCGTTGCCTTTCACAGCCACGCTCAAAACTCTCTGAACAAGATAAAATAGACACTGGATGATAGACTCCCGACGCACAGGGAGCGAGGATCCGGTCGCGCTGGCAGCGTTGCAGCGTTGTTCTCTCGTGCATTTAGTACTCACGGGAGGCAAGCTGGTTCAAGCCTACATGAAACAAGCTCACTTCTGATACGGTATGAATTATGCTGTAATCTGATGCGAATACGAACTTCAAATGTGTTCTTAATATTTCAGAACACCAGAGGCTATTCCCGAAGCGCAGACTTCGTCGTCGCATTTTTCAAATGCAAGGGATTTCAATGTCCAAGGCGGACATTTTGAAAGTCATAGTGGACCCAGTTTTCATGTAACTTTGAACATGCCAGTGGGGGCTCGTAAGTGCATGACTTATCTCTAATCTTAGTATTCACCTAAATCATTTCTAATCCTAGGCCCTCCAGAGGAAAATAATGCTGTTGATTATGGGGCTGGTCCAAGCTTTGTACGTTAGACGCTCTTGCACAAGTTCATTGTAATATTCAGCTTATCTGTCATTTCTAATTAGGTACCTGTTAGAGGCCCGGATGAGTACCAAAACGCCGGAGGTCATGATGGACGAAGCTCACACATGGACGGTGAGCATTACATGTTCATAGTTGAAATCACGCCGGAAATTGAGGTGTTTTTTCAGTAGCCCGTAATGACGATAGTTACATGGTGGGCACCCTTACATTTGGCTTTCAACTCAGTACCGATACTTGTTTATAGGCGAAACCCCCAATTCTACCGATTCAGCGGAATTGTGATATATATTATCGACATCTATCTGTAAAAGGACGTGGGAGTCCCCTGTGGCTTCCAGCTGTAAACCAACGGCTACCAGTCGAATATCGTAGAAAAGGATTCAGTATTGGTGACGTAGGCTGTATCACAATCCGGGGAAGCTTCGATTTTCTGTTCAATATATTACTACCGTCTGACCACCCTTTTAATGCCGGTCGAGTCCCAGAAAAGTTTATCCCCCTCCACCCACCCCTTGACCCTGAAGATATAGAGGATCACGAAGAATTCACTCTAAATAGCTACCTTGCAAGCGCTTCGGTCAAGAAAGCTCAAAACGACGGTCGAGGGAACTCATCGTAAATACTTTCTATTCTATCTCTAATCAAGATATTGACTTTTTTGTACATGTGTAGTGGCTTGACATTTGAGACCACAGATTCGGAAGGAGCTATTCTCACTATTCCACAGGGCGCCGATTCTAGTGATCTTCTCAACTTTGAAAGGCTTACTGAATATGTGGACGCCAATATCGAGAGCTGGTACTGCTACGCTAACGGAAAGCGTGGTCGACAGGCTAAAAACGGCGACCTCCGGCTGATAACTGGGTGGGATAAGGCTAAAGCATGGGGGATGGCGACCTTTTCCCGTTCTTCGTCCACTGCCCAAGCGCCATTCCAGCTCGATTTCAAACCTCTTGAACAAACAGGTCGCACCTACAAGTGGGAGTATTCTGGTATTGCCGAGGGCAGAACCGGGCCCAGTATCCGCGAATGCGCGGATTTAAGGCTCCCTGACGAACCGGAGGATGTCACGTTTACTAATCAATGTCTGTTTATTCGGACGATAAATCCTTTGCTTTCACAGAACATTTGGAGAAGATTGGTGGGAACAAAATTTACAGCTGTGAAAACAGAGGATACCGGAGGAAAGTCAAATCTGAGCTCAAATGATAAAATCTCGCCTGCTTTCACGAGCAAGAAGGATACGCAGTCTTCCTTGCCTGGACACTCAGCACTTGAAGCCAACTCTGTTGTTCATAACTTGGATTCTGCTACTTCACTGGTATGTCAGTTGCACATATCTATACTTACACTAGCTTATAAGTGATGTCTACTTGGTCACGGCAGCCATTTCATCCATCAACTGCTATTAACGCACATCTGCTGAGCAAAGTAAGGTTTTATTTACACCAATACTTAAGTGCTCTGATCAATATTTCGTTATCTATAACTAAGAACCCAGATGCAAGAATTGCAATTACGGCAGATATCAGTTGGACATCAGTCCTTGGAGAGGTAAGCCTTAATTTTTGTGCGCTTGTCGTTGTCGAGCTCCAATTAGCTTGTTGCTGTGCTAGGATGACTATTCCCTGCCTCCAAGTGACCAAATTTGTCAGCGGATAATGGCCAAGTATGACATGTGTAAAGAAAAAGGTGAATGCTGGATGATAGATGCTTCTTGGAATATCAGATATCTGAATCATTACCGCACTTCTTTGATAGGAATCGTATATCTCAGACCGCAAACCAGTTTGAATATTCTTGATGTAAGGCTATAATTTCCTGAAGCGGTGATTTAACTTATTATTCACTATTTCTATTAGCACTCTGATCTCGACCGAAAGGCTACGCACGCTATCGATAACCCAACCCAATCCCACTCGCTTGAAAGCATCAACGCCTATAACGGAGCAAATATCCCGGCTGCGGATTCTGCTTCAGGAGGAAAGCCAGACGATCTTGACAAAGCTGGTGTATTGAATTGGCAACCTTTTCTCGGCCTCCGCTTTGCATTCGGAACGCTAGCATCAACAATAAACACCTTGAAGCGGGTGGAAGTTCTCAAAGCACAAATGGAAGCCCTCACACTCGGACTAGCTCAGTTGATGAAGACGGTAAACGATCAATACAAACTGGGGAAGCCCGTCGGGAGAGATATGGGAAGAGCGCTGCGTGGCCTAGAGACGTACGTTGGTTGCTTTGATTATTAATATGCGCACTTAGTTGACAAACAGCCTGTAACAAGTCTATTGGTTGATATTCGGCTCTTCGTCGAGGCCCACGCAAAGAATAGCGTATTTGGACAAATCATTTCGTACAACAGGCAGCAGTCGGAATTCATGCCTTTTTATAACCGAATCAATCGGAGTGTAAATGGTTTTTGGGTGTGTTGTCGCGCCGACGTGCATCATTATCCTGGAGCCTTTGTAACCAGTGCATTTCCTCCATTTTTTTTTCGCAGGTCGCCGGATTGGTCGACAGAAAGCGTTTACTATCGTTGCTTTCACATGCCCGACAGAAAGACCGAGAGCAGCTGCATCAAATGTTGAGCGACTTGGAAAGCGACCAACGCCGCCTGATGGATGTATTAGGTGTATACTAGAGCCATTTCACAAATTGGAAAAATCACTTACAACGTCTTCTTCATTTCAAGACATCAATAGGAATGAACCCGTGGCAATGATGGCTGCATTGCAATGCCGGATCGGGAAACGAGAAGAAGACATTCTTATTCAGTTCTATACGACAAGTTTGCGATACCTGACAGCAGCGAGTGGAAAGAAAGTTGACGTAACACCATGGACAATCACTTCGTTCGATGTGGAATTTGGATCGCAAATCGGTGCCGGGGGGTTGTGCGTTCTCTCAATTATACTGCGCGTAAAATTAAATTGACGTTTGGCTTTTGCCTTTCAGCGGAATAGTCTATCGAGGGAAATGGGACGAGATGGATGTTGCTATTAAAGTGAAGCGCATTAATACCGGGGAGGCTATTCCGCGAGCCGAGGTGCGTTCAACGTCGTAGACTTGTTTGTCTGGTTGCAGGCACTGATAAATTTTCCCCAGGTCGTTCTTCGTGAATTCAATGTGTGACCCACTTCTAATTTCTGAGCATTTTATTCGCGGTACTTCGGGACTAACTTATTATTTCGCAGACGTGGTCGCGGCTCAAGCATCCTCACATTCTCCGTAAGCTCATGTTTCAACTCCTTCGGAATTGGCCGAGCTCACAAATCCTAAGAATTCCTCGGCGCAAACATCCTTGACACCAAACCATTCATCGTTACACCGTATTTGAGGGAAGGAAACGCCATTGAATATGTCCTCAAGAACCCACACTGTGAACGCCTACATATTGTAAGGCTCGACACTTTGTCATTTGCAAGCCATTTCTCATCTTTACCTCGCAGATCTACCATATATGTTTGGGATTGGCCTATCTGCACAGTCAACAGGTTATTCACGGCGATATCAAAGGGACCAATGTCTTGATTGATGACAGTGGAAAAGCCGTACTGTGCGACTTTGGACTAGCGCGCTTCAAGCCCGATGTGAACAACTGTACCATATACACCAAAGAGTCGGAAGCCGTGGGCATGCAGATAGGCAGCCAGAATTGGATGGCGCCGGAGCTCTTCGAAGGATCTTCTTTGAGCATACAATCTGATATATACTCATTGGGGATGACTATTTATGAGGTACAGCCGGATTACAATTCGTTATTTTACTGGTAAACGTTGCACTGACCACAAAAACTTTGTTGCCCAGCTATTCACTGGCGTGGTCCCTCTCAGCGATGTCCATGGTGATCGGTTTCAAGACGCTATCGTCAACAATACTCGCCCACGGAGGCCAGACCAGTCCGATGCACCACAGCTTACGGATCAAATCTGGAGGATTGCTACTTCCTGCTGGCTGAAGCGCCCGGAGAGTCGACCAACTACAGAATCTCTGTGTCAAGACATCAATGTCATCTTGGGACCGTTTATGACGGTTTCAACACAATTTTTAAATGTTTCTGTCTCCGGTACGATCGGTTTCTAGACAATTTACTACTCAATCCTTAACACCTTGCCACGTCGACTATTAATGGATGGACGCGGTGGGAACCCTGGTTAGATGGGGCTCGGAGCATGGGTGCGCTCAATGCGCTTATCAACGCGTTTATTGGCATTGTCTATACCTATTTCCTACAGTCACTACACAATTATGCAACACGATACTAAAAGTGAAAAGAAACGCAATCATAAGCCTGAGTAGTGGCTGACTTGTGGCTGACTTGGTTTTCATCGACGTTTCTACGCCAGTAAGTCCCCTGGATTGAAAGGCAGGGCGGTGGGCTGTTCAAGAGCGAAACCCGGATATGAAGGTGATAATATGGGGTAGGAATGTGTCAACGCCATTAGAAGTTTAATCGTCGTCAAATCCGTGCAGTCGTAGACAAGTCGTGAGTCAAGAACCCAAGAATAAAGGAGCGTGGTGAGCAACGTCAGACGGCGACGTCTCAAGATAGTCCAATAAAATATGAGCTCAAGCATTTGTGGTAGCCTCGGGGTGGGCGATCGGAAATTTTCTGGCGCTCTCAAAAACTTTACTAGTCGCAGACAAAGGAGAGCTCGAAGCGACGAACGGAGCCAAGCTTCCACCAGGCGCACTCAGCGACGGAGAGAGATTGCTCGCGCTAGCATTCATGTTCCAGATCGACGCAGTGGCAGGTCCAACCAGAGGTTTCACAAGGCCGACCCCATGGTTCATGTCGCTGACCATCGGCGGAGTCTGCAGGGCCCGGGGTACAGCAGGAGCCTGCGAAATAACAGGAGTACTGAGAATAGCAGGCACGAGAGGTGGAGCCATCGGGCGCTGGGCGTGACGACCTCCCTTGGGCGCCTTCGCTGCACCGTTCGAGGGTGTTGCTGTAGCATCGTTAGCCGTAGCCGCGCTGGGACCAGAACCCGAGTTACCAGCGCTCGCCAGCGCTGTAAGTGGTTTCCATTTGGTCTCTAGAAGTTTGGCGGAGTGCTCGAGAATAGATTTATACACGTCCTGATTGAACCCGACACATTGGAGACCAACGCAGGCGACCTTGAGCGCGCCAGATGAATACAGCTGCGAAGTCTCGTATGTGTTCTGCGGAGAGCTATTTTTGCGCGCAGCGATCGTTTCCTTGATAATGACAGACGTAGTCTATAGGAATATGATCAGTCGAATATAACCAGACAAAGTTGATGGTCACAATATGCGTACCTCTGAAGGAAGTTGGCTCCATTCTTTCGGCGTCAAAACATCCATTTTAAAGCCTTTATACAGGCCGGCGTAATACCATACACCTTCCTTATGGTAAAAACATTCTGTTCGGGACATACGAATGAGTATATGTGTACAGATTTGACAATACAAAATCGTCGCACCTGTAGGTTTGGCCATACGACCAACTGGGTCTACGGCGTTCCATCGATGCGCTGTAGCAATCTTGGGGTTTGTGCTGCATTTGAACATGGGAACATACATGAACCCGTGTTCTTCGCGATCAGGACACCAAGTAGTGGAACTGTTGTGCAGGATTCTATATGTCGATAGTCTATGCAGAATGTTAGCACGATGGAATGGGGTTGAGCTGAGGATGTGTAAGACTAACATGTTTTTCAATGGTGCGGGAGCCATGTTCAGAAATTCGTGGAGAGTAACAGGGGGAGGAATGATGATCGCCGTTAATGTTGCATCTGGAGGGTTATCAGGAAGAGGTATGTTTGAAAGGACCGCGTTTCTAGCTTTTATAAGTTCAGCTGCATCATCGGTAACTGGCGGACAGTACTAAGAGAAGAAAGTAAGCAACAAGAAGAAAGGTAAACAAAAACAGGAAATACCGGCTCTTCTCCAGAAGCGATGTTAAGAAATTTATTCATTGGCGAAAAATCCTCTATTTCGGTCTGAATTTCGACATCAATGAGCGCCTTCTGTGAGAAAATTTACAGTTAGGGATGTCCAGACAGAATTAAGTCGGACGTGCCTTCAATATGTTCTCCTCGTAGCACGGCGGTGGATCGGATGGTTTAACAGTCAATGAACGCAATTGATCGACGGCGGCCTCCAATGCAGCTATATGCGCCTTCAACTTATCATTTTCCGCTGTATCTCTCACTTGGATGACATGTGTTGGGAACGGGGCCGCCCCCTTATTTCCCCTCTCTTCCTGCATGTGTTCGATGATCTCGTTCTTCTGGCGGATGGCGACGTACGCGTCTGCGAGGCGATTTAGCACGTTGTCGCGTGCCTTCATGACCTCGTTCACGCGCAGACGCTCGATCTGTAAATCTAGCGCCATCTCGGCAACGAGAAATGGATTCTGAAGCGTACGTCAGGCTACAGGTCGTTCATGACAGCAAAGCAGACTAACCCCACTCTTCAAGGCCTCCAGCTGAATCTTGAGCCGGGCGAGTTCGTCAAGATGGGCCTCATCGTCCGAGGGAGCCATGAAGCTATATCGCTTTTCGTCCAAAATTGCATGGGGGGGGAATGTGGACATGGTGGGAGGAAGAAGGAAAGTAAGAGGGCGCCTGTTATAAACGTCGGCAGACCAGTGCCACTGATCGATCGTTCGCGCGCCAGGCCAAATCTGGAAATTGCTTGAGTCGCGTGACGACGGCCGCTTGCTTGGCCAGCGCTTCTTGTACTCGAACCATCACCACAAAGGGCGCCGAGGTGAGCTGCATCGCATCTACAAGGACACGCAATGTCAAGAACGCTTTAGGTGATCCTTATGGATCGATGTCCACCCGAGGTCTGCGCTCAAATCTACGCCTTTGCTTGTTGCGATGATGGCCGCACGGGCAGGGCGCTGTCTCTCGTATCGAAGCTCACAAACGAGATATCCAGGCCATACAAGCTGCAGTCAATTTCGGTCATCGGCCACAACCAGCTGTACGCATTTGCGGACCTTGTGGAGCGCACCCCGCATCACCTGCGGCGCATCAGGTGCATTTTCGTCTCGGCACATTCACGCGAAACAGCCGTTCTGCCACGCGCTATAGCACCAGAATTTCAGCGACGCATGGAAGTGTTTGCCGTATTCAAGCGAGTCCTCGAAGCAATCGGGTCAAACGTTGAGATTGTCCATGTTTTCTTCGTCTTCAACCGACCTTTTGTCGTACTGCCAATCGGATTGCCCAAGCTAGAGGAACTTGTTATCCATGGGTCGCTAGAGCCGTCGACAACACTACTTGACACGACCTTGCAATTTCCATCTTTGAAACATCTGTGGTTGACATCGTCTGGATCTCCGACCTTTCTCATACAGAAGGTTCTTCCGCTGCTACCAGCCCTTAAACATCTCAGGATCTCAGAAGTAAGGGCAGAAATCCACGCCACCGAATGGAAAATGCTTCGAGATGGCCCCGGCCCTCTGTTCCCTTCATATCTGGAGAAAATATATATCCATAAGCCCACCGAACCAAGACCAGACTCGCGACGCGTGCTATACAGCATCATAATGCTCGAATTGGACGAACTAGGCCAGTGCGATGACCGCGTAGTCCTCCTACCTCCCTTCAAATTTGACATGTTCAGCATGGTCGAATTCCAAGCCGCGGAAGCAACTTATAGCGACAGCGCTTCTGGGACGCCATGGTGGGAGTGACATTTTCCGAGATAGCTGCCAGCACCCAGTCATCCCGATTCGAACAGACTTTATCACTCCTACTTGCCACCGTGCATCAATCACATAACGATTGGACCTCGCACTATGCGAAAGCTACTACAAGCGTTGAATGGTGGGAATGTACAGGGGATTTGTCGAACACCATCCCCGACCTTTGCGCCGCAAAGTTCATTTTGGAAGACAACAGGATCTGCGTTGAAATTTCCGCAAGTGACGCAGTTTTAGCATTTATTGTGACTGCAACAGCCGCTCTCGTCTTTATCAATACCCTCTTGAGACTCATAGAAGGCCAGCACTCCTTTGCAAGAATGTGAAGTTCACGGGTACCCGTTGTCCGCAATCGGACGCATGTGCCCCATTTCCTTATTATGTTCACTGCAGAATGGAACCAAGCACCGACGATTTGTGTTTAACGTTCTGAGAGTCTGACATGACTCCGGCGGTGGTATCCACGAGCATGCTTACTTACGAGAAGGTTTTTATTGTATACCTTACAAGAACGTGTATATATAACAAAACTAATATAATAATGCATGTTTCTTGTGTTCTTACCCGGTCAAGCATCATGCTTTTCTCTGACTTGTTCACTCGAATATTCTTACATCAGGCCAAGAAGTATATATTAGCCGTTCTAATGCAACACATGCTCAGCCTTATAATGAAAAAAAA
>JAEKIV010000669.1:0-20754 GCA_016801325.1 Hypholoma fasciculare
GGAATTCAAAGTTGGTGAAGCAGCGGCTTCAAAACCGTTGCTTCACTTTTTTTGATGGGATTTTGAAGCGTTGCAGCTTTGCGCTGTTGAGCACCCCCGACTTCACTTCGATTTTGAAGCAGCTTTGATGCGAGCTGAGTTTGAATTGTACCGAGGGCAGAACAATTCCGAGCAAAGGCGGCGGGTTTACGATGAGACGATCAGCAACTGATAAGACGTAGATTACATGTAGACTAGGCATAGCCAGCGCCTCAGGAAATAGATAACACCTTCCTTCCCTCCATTAACATGCCCCGATGCACAGAACGACAAGAAACTACCGCAGCACTGCTTGATGCTTTTCTTGTACATCTCGTGGCTAAAATGGAAGCCGACAGTTACCGTGCCAATACCGATTCAGACACAGATCACTCTGATGAAGAGACTCGGATGGATGATGATGACCCCATTACCGATGCCTTCTTACAGTCTCTCGGAGAGCTCTACAAAGAACGATACACAGCCCCACGCCGTGACATTCCGAAAACACAAAGCAATCTGCGGCTACTTCTTGATTCCCATCGCAAAGATTTCCCAGACATATTTAGATCCTACACTCGTGTCACCCCTGCATGCTTTGACGATCTCGTTCAGTCTATCAAAGACCATCCTGTATTTCACAATAGCTCAAACAATGCTCAAATGCCTGTCGATGAGCAAGTTGCCATCGCTCTCTACCGATTTGGCCACTATGGAAATGCAGCAAGTACGATGAAGGTTGCTCTCTGGGCCGGAGTGGGTTACGGCACGGTCAGAAATGTCACTATCCGTGTTATGAGTGCTCTTTGTGACCCCCGATTTCGTGCTGCGGTCATGCCTTGGCCAAATCGTGCTGATATTGAACGTGCAAAGGCCCGGGTGGAAGGAAACTCCTGTCCAGCATGGCGAGATGGCTGGTGCATGGTTGATGGCACTTTGGTCCCTCTTTTCCAATGCCCACATCACTTTGGCAATACTTTCTTTGACAGAAAATCTAATTACTCAATGAATGTACAAGTATGTATTTTATTACACTATGAATCTTTGCAAGATATCAATTTGACCTCTGATATTACTAGGTGATCAACCGGCCTGATCTAAAGATTATTGATTATGGCATTGGTTTTCCAGGAAGCCAGCATGATGCAACAGCTTGGAGAGAAACACGACTACCAACTGAGCATGCCCGCCTATTTGATCCTGGTGATTTTGTGTGGGCTGATTCCGCGTACCCGCTTAAAACTTGGTGTCAAGCGCCTTACAAGGAGTGAGTTTGAAATTTGTAACCCAATTATATAATTTATATCCAACCCAAATGTCAGGCCAGAAAAGTTTGAAGAGGGAAATTCAACTCACAATTACCATGTTTCTTGCATTCGTATCCGATCGGAACACTGCATGGGCTATTTGAAAGGAAGATGGTCATCTTTACGTGGGCTGCGACTGCGAATTGATAATGAGGATGCTCATATGTTTGCAACTCTATGGATTGCAAGCTGTATTCACCTCCACAACTTTGCAATTGGGCACGAGAAGAAAGAAAGCCAGAGGCTGATTCATTTTATATCAAAGGTCAACAGTATATTCAGAAGGAACAACTAGAGCAAAATCTATGGAGGGAGGAGCAGAGGGAACAGTTACGAGAGGATGAGGCCAACTATGACCCAGGGGAAAATATAGAATTACTCGAGGGGAAGATTAAGCGGGAGGAACTTAAAAGGAAGCTATTTCAGTATCTAGAAATTAATTGAACTAAAAGGATCATTGTATAATTAGGCAAGAGAAAAGGGTATATCAGAGAGAGAAAAGGGTACAAATCTTATCAGTTGATTACCACATCTGACCACCGAAATGACCATCAGCAGAAGAGCCTTGAATAAACATTGCATTGGTGTTACTAGATTGACCCTTTGTGTTTGAAGCCTGGAGTTGAGCAAGGAGAATCTGCTTGTCAATAAGCTGGAGCTCATGCTGACGCTGACGCTCCTGCTCTTCATTTTTCAGGCGCTGTATGGTAAGTTCCGTCTCAAGACACTGTCGCTTGGTGTCTGCACGAAGACGCTCAGAGTCCATGCGAGATTTGGCATATAGAGCAGTCACATCTTGAATTTGCTGAAAGGGGTCTTTGCGCTTGCTGCCTCGTGGTGTGGCTGATGTACTAGAGTCTAAGGATGGAAGAGAAGATGACTGAGAGAGTGGAGATGCCTTAGATGTAGCTGTAGCTGGTGGAAGATTGGCTGGAAGCTCGTGAGGTGGTTCAACATCAGAAGTGACCGATTTGGAATCATCAACGTCGTGACCACTTTTGAAAGATGTGTCGATGGCTGCATCATCCCAATCTGGGGAAGACTGTCGGTTACCATGCTTCTCATTCATAAGAACACTGGTGTCAAGTGAGGTAGCCGAGTTAGCCAGAGCAGAAGTGTCGAAAACAGGGCTGCTGTGAAGTAGGTTGTGCATTTGCTTGCACCAAGGAAACTTGACCTGCATCTTCTCTTTTCGCACTATTAGAACAACAAATAGATAGAATAGATGTAGAAAATCATACCCCAGATATTAGAAATGGGTGTACCACTGATAATCTCCATCGTATGGTCCTCAATGACGAGCCCATGTCCCGTCTGGCCAAGGTCTTTATGATACGCCGAGTATTTTTTCTTCAGCCTATCAGCCCGTTAGTTGCAGTCAAAGCGGAGGAAAAGGATCACGTACGCTCTAATGCGATTGGTGATTGCTTTCCCAAGCTTGTCAGGAGGCAGAAATGACATGGGAAAGAGTTTCTCCCCAATGTCCCGGCTAGTCTGCGCTGTGGTATTCCCACCGCTGGTAACTCCAGAGACATCGCCTCCCTGAAAGCCAAAAGCCTTTCGGTAGCGGATACTCTCTTCAATGATCACAAGTAGCCGAGTGGTATCAGCTGGATTTTTGAGCCAGCTACAAGAAGATTAGAGATGTGAATTATCTAAAAAAAGCACTCATGACACGTACTTGATGCCATCGGAGGGCTCTGCATTCTCCTTGTCTGAATCCTGCCCCTCTGGGTTGTCGTGATGAGGTTCCTTTTTTGGCTTCTTGGACCTGGGAGCCGTTGTGGACTTGGTTGGAGCTGTGGTGGCCGCAGTGGCTGCTTTCCTTTTCTTTGCCTTGGAATTGGCAAGCTTGGCCTTTTCAACCAGAAGCTGAGCTTTTAGGAGAGAAACAGGTGATGGGGGTGGTGAATCAACCATATATACAAGCTTAGAATATATTAGTGTGAAAGTAAAAGCAGTAAAGACAGGGATATGGGGTAATAATGACTGGAATGCTGCACCAGATCGCGTCGCGTCGCGTCGACGGGCATTTCCACCTCCATTTGAATCTCCGCCGGAACGGAAACCTTGTGCCTGACTTCAAAAGTGAAGCAGCTGCGATTTGGAGACGCCGCTTCAGTCAAATTGATGGAAAAGTGAAGCATGCGAATAAAAACCAAAAGTGAAGCAACGGTTTTGAAGCCGCTGCTTCACCAACTTTGAATTCCCCTAATGGTTCCTTTTTTGTAATTGATGTCGCTTTACCAACCACTTATAAGAAGCAGTGGGAACGGAGTGAAACTAAAGTAGAATACTTCTCCCGACAGATCACCATATACCCTGTCATCCATGCCAGCCTCATTTTAAGTTATGCAGAACTTCAGTCTCTCTCTGGCCGTCAGTCTATCCACATATTCCCATAGACACTCATTTCCAAAAATTCACTCTGTTTCTGCTGTTTTCAAAGGTTGTCGCATCTCGCAAATTTCCTGCATAATTTTAATGCTGGAGAACACCTTTTCTGACTCGACGAACACATTAAATGGAATCACCAGAAGCTGCCAACAATGTCGTACCTTCACCGTTCCAGGAATGTCCGAAATGATGAACTGCGAGACCAATGGGTCTACTAATTGGGGTGGCACAATGCCGGCCAAAGCCGTGAGCATCACACGTGACTCGATTCGGCCAGCTCTGTCACAAAACGTGAAACACCGTCAAATTGGCTGAATTTTAGGTGTTTGTAGGCTCAAGAGACCACTGAGCATAAGAAATAATATGTATACAGTAGATAAATGCTCAAAATAAGTTTTTAAAGTGATTCATAAGCATCACTATAGAGTATTGATTAAATATGACTGAGACTTGGTAAATCAGCACTGCGAAATAGCAGTGCGCGACGGTGGCTGTGCACCAATTTGATAGGAATGGCCGACTTCATGCTAGGATTGCCATTCAATGCAAAAAGGTAGACCTTAGGTGTAAAAATCAGAGACTTTATAAATGTAATTGGAATATACTGGCAGAAATTTAGGCCGCCAAATTTGTTTCCTGATCACTCATTGAGGAAATCTTTATTCAATTATATCGGGAATGTTGATGACAGATGCCTCCACCAAGGCACATTGGGGCTTTGCTTCAACAGAAAAAAGTGTTTTATTAAATGAAATAAACAAATCTTAGAAACCAGAATTTTTATAAATATCCTCTAACCTATTCAAAATGGCCAATGTGACCCCTTAACTTTACAATGGAGACATAATTTAAAAATCTGGTCTTAACGAAGTGTTTAAATTTATATTAAAATCACTTTATCTCAGTTGAGTAAAGGACGTAGTGTTGTGGCTGTTGAGATATCCTATATGCACCGCTGAAAGCTCTGATTGGCAGGTAAAATGTCATTATTTCGCTTTTTTACAGTAATAAAACATAATATTAAAATTCTAGCCCCAGAAATTTGTCTGTAATCTATGTATCTATTTGAATCTCATTTTTAATCCGTGATTTTTGAGTTGTGGAAACCACAGGAGCGAAGTTTCAAGAAAAAGAGCTGTGACAGGCTGTGACGGGCCTGTGACGGGCCCCGGCATTTGGCGGGCGTTGTGCCACCCCATACTAATGTCCATCCGAAGACGTTCATTTGAAAATTTCATCGGTCTCAAGCCCAGGTTGTGCATCTCATGACCAGACTGTAGAATGTTCTCCGTGAGCTTCATCGATTCATCTGTACGTCAGCGATTGACGTAGTCCCAAAAACGGATACTTCTTTGTTACCAAAGCACGCATAAACTGCCCCCCTCCTTCTTGGTTTCGTCTCCGTGAACGTGTATATAAGGCCTGCTCATGTTTCTCTTCCTCCAGTTCCGAAAATTCGTCTCAAATTGTATGTATCGAAACGCTCATTCAAAAATGTCACTCATACGATTCTCAGACACAGAAACCACAGCCTACACTCATCGTCTGAAAGTATGTGTTACGACAAGCCTTTAATTGCGATGTATTTCGTCTGATCATGGGTTCTCGCAATTTATCTAGACATCATGGCAAGGAGAGTCACCTCTTTCGAAATTGCAAACATTGGGTCCACCATTTTCACGATCACGAAGCCCGGCGGCACTCAGGACAGAATACTTCCCCAAGAAACCATTGCGTACAATCCTCAAGGCGTCTATTCCGCTGATGTTAACGGTGTTCAGAGTTTTACCGTCAACTTTTCTGCTGGGCAGTTGGATATTTCCAAAGGCGTTGGTATTGCCCCGGCGGGTACATCTGCCACAGTTAGATCCTTCCTGAATTGAATGGAGCAGGGTTTCCGGTAACAGAATTTGAGTGGAGTAGAGGCGCTTGTGCAATCTGACACCGCGTAGCTATAGCGTCTGTAATGATGTTCTTTGTAACCCACACTCAGAAACGTGTTTCGAACCTGTACACAACGCAATCTTTTTTCTATTACTTAATTCTGAGACTCAAGTGCCTAAACGCGGTCAGCTCCCACAAATGCAAGTAATACTGCGAAGAACGAATCACCGGCGTCATACTCCGACACAACGATTGACATAAATCTTTCAAGCGCACGCGTCGGGCTGCGCTCGGCGCGCGAGCAGCTGCATGTGCGCTAATGGACGGAATACAGACTGAAACGCGGTGAGCTAATGGCACGTACCAAGCACACACACATTCTCATAGGTGCTACCTCGCATGCGTGTAATCTGAGAACAAAATATGGAGAGCATGGCGATGCTGGTGGGCAGCGACGGTGAGGAACATCCGGGTGAAGGAAGTACTGAACCAGACCTGCGTGCGCGCACAGGTCGGAGAGCCTTTCAGAACAGACGGGACCTTCGCGCGGCAGTGTACGTCGGGGAGCGGCCTCGTTCGGTGGGAACATGCCCGTCTTGGCGCGCATGCGGTGCGTGGTGCAGTTCACGGGTGATATGGATAGAAGAAAGGTAGAGATCAGACGGGGTACATGCGGGGGGCGAAGTACAAGTGGACGCAAGTCATTTACCACAGGAGAAAAGCCGTCTCAACCGAGAGCTACGCGGTGGCCACATCGAACCTAAGCGGGGCGGGAAGTATGTGAAGTACGTGCCCGCGCCCACCACATTTATCTGTAGCACCCTGTCCGGGCGTGCCTCAGAGGGACCGCGGTGCGTCATGCGCTAGAATGAATACGGTCACATAGAGCACAACAAAAAAGGGCTAGAAAAGGAAGAGGATGGAAAACAGCGGCACGTACTAGGGCAAGTATTTAAGGAAACAATGAACTGCGGCTTGAATGGGAGTCAGGGTCAGTTTTCACGGAGCGTGGGCATGAAGTTAGGCAGCGCACGGAAGCAGGAATGAACTAAATATGTGGAGCGATGGGGAGGATGCAGTGGTGCTGGTCGACAAAAATAGCAATTACGTGAGCAGGTGGTTATCAATTTATTCATCCTCGATAGATGACCTGATACCACAGGCTTCACCCCATAACGCAGATAAGTTTCGTATGCATGAACTTTCTATGTACGCCAGCAACATAGCAGCATGCACATAGCGCAGAACAAGCAGAATAAGGCCTGATGAGTATGTAGGTGCTGGGCGGCGGGAAGCGGAGAGGAAGGGGGCAGTCTAGGTTTCGGAAAAAAAAAAGAACACGAGCTGTCGGCATTGCGCGCTGTGTGGAAAGGTGCAATGGGTGACCGGTATATGAGGTACGTACTTCGCTGTATTCACGTTTGTTGCTCACTGACAATGCTATATTATAGAAAATTTCAGCCTGGGGCATTAAATGCGCATGGAACTGCGTACCTTGTTGGAGAATACTCAGCGCGGATGGCGATGGACGCCCAAACGCATGAAGATAGACGAGTGGAGTACGCAAAGAAATATACTATAGCCGTATGAGAGTCGCGCCGCTCGGAATCCACGCTGCGCTCGTAGATAACTTGTAACAAACACAGACGAACTTTTCCACAGCGCCATGCGCTACAAATAAGTCTCGCCTGAGATTTGGAACAAAGTTTCGAGAGCGCAGAAACGCCGAGGAGCAGTGAGAGCAGGGGACGGGATGGCGAGGAAACTACTGCCCCAATCGTGCGTGCGCGCGCAGGTTGGTGAGCCGTTACAAACGGATGAACGTTACCGCGGCCGTATACGCCGGGGAGCGGCCTCGTTTGGTAGGAACATGCCCCTCTGGGCGCGCATGCGGTTTCGGGGCAGATGTCGCGTGATATAACGATGGGTGGCGAGCGTGTGGTACTGCATAGAAAAGGAGCCGAGATCGATCTGGGTGCATGCGCAGAGGCAGGGGGGAAGGTCCCTGTAGGCGCAGTCCGCACCGTCAAACAGGCACAAGTAGATTACCACGCGACAAACGTCCATAGTAGCATATTCCCGGCGCACTGTATCGAGAAACGTGAGAGTCGGAAGACGGCGCAGATGACGGACAGCACACGTGTGGGAGGGGGGTTATAGATAAGCAGGTATCAGGACAACGGCATTCACGCTGTGCGCAATCAAAAACAGTCCTCGCCAGGTGGACCGTGACTAGAAAAATGCGCTGTGAATAGACCGTGTGATAGACTTTATGAGGAAGTAATGTAGGTGATGGCAGGCAGAATGCGGCGTACGTGGTGGAATGTATATGGGGATGCCCGTCCAGTAGCGGTAGAATCAGAAAGTCGAGGGCAAGGTCGAAAAATAGAGAAGGAGAGGTGTTTTCAGAGGTGTGTGGTGCCGCATGTGCATAGCGTTTGATGATACCATTAGGCGTAGGTCTATAGTTTCGTTCTGCAAGAAAATGTTGTATCTGTAATAACCACGGCCCAGGTGGCAGAGAGGTTGACGTACACGGAATATTCCTCCTCGAACGCAGCCCTTGTGGAACGGAAACGGCCATGAAAAGTCGTTGGATGATTGATATAGTGAGAAACTGGGATGAAATGTGCGCGAGGAGATGCTAGAAATGTCGGGAGTTCACCAAAATTGTACTTGGAAGCAAGCATGAGCCAGCGACCACCGTTCTTGCCTGTGCGCATCTGGGGGCTCTGACTGTCAACCGCCCTATACACCAGGCATTCTGTGCATTACATGCAACATACGTCTGGAAAAGAGGACCAGATGTGCAGAGATATCGACGTGAGGCCTGCAGCGGGAGGAGACGGGAGGAGCGATGCACAGCACTCCAGAAATGATTAGACTCGGTAAAGCTTTGGTAGAAAATATTCAGACTCCGATTGAATGAACACACGGTCCGCTCAACCCGACACGCAACAACATTCTGTCGTTACCCCTCGACAGGTTGCGCGACTGCTCCTCTAACATTGCACCGCCGTTAGATTCATCGGAAGGCTCGTTTTGAATGGCTTCATCCACAGAGCGCGACTGGCGCTAACCGTGGACTAGGATTCAGGAACGCACATTACTTTTGCGGCGTGAGTCAATTCTGTCGGTGTACGCCTACCAACACGAATACCAACCCTCCGACTTGCCAGCACCGTGATCTCTAAACACCCCACCTTCTTATGTACCGGCGCCCTTTTCCTTATTCTGGCTATCTGGCGTAACTTAAGGTACTGGGACGAGTCCATCTGAGGCAGCCGGTGGTGGGAAAACGTATCTCAGGCGACAAATTAAAGTTGGGAATAAAAAAAATTAGGAGAGAAATAGGGCACGGAATGGCCGGGTAGACGCGGACATCGCAAATTCTGGTGTGTCTCTAGTGATATCTTCTATGTTAGTCGTCTGGTGACCAATTTGTTGTTTATTTTTGGATATATTGAAGAAGTCCGGCTGCGTCGAAGAAATGCTGAAAGACCAACTCGCAGGGTCTTCATAATTTTCGCAGTCTCTCCTGAACCCAGCTCGATTCTCTGTTCTTTCTCTCCTTCAGAGCATTCTAGCACCTTTTGAAGCTAAGCGTACGCCCCAAGTTCCTCCGCGTCTGGATGCAGACAGCGCATGATGCTCACGATCCGAAATCTCTCAGAATACATTGCCTACGGAACAAAAAAGGGTACGCGAAGCTAGGTAGCGCGGAATATACATTCCGCGCACGAGTAATTTGTTGAGTAACTTGTTTTACGTTCATTCTACTGTACGCTGACATTTCGTCACTTTTCCCTCGGGAAGTTTACTTCGCGGTTCAGTTATTCTACTTCTCGTTTCGCTTCTTTCTAAATTTATCTAAGTACATTGTGCACAGCTCGTGCTTACACTACGATGGTCTCGACCAACACGCTCATGAAACTGGTGGAGGGAAAAACCCTCTTTCCGGTGGATGTTGCCACATCTGGACTCGTCGACCTTATCAGGAGAGAAACAAATGAAGGGAAAGCAGGAGTCTATTGTCGGAGCTATTCGTGGGTAATTTGACAATTTGGATATCTAGTAGTCGTTCTACGGTATGGTCTGTAACCCACGCACATGAAAACGCCTGTCGTGTTTTTCCAACGAGCCAAAGAGAAGTCCTGAACAGTGTCTGTAAGACGCTCAGTGCTCTCCCTTGCCGCGGGAACCCAGACAGCGCATCCGACCGGCGTGGCGCTCCGTTCATCGACGCATCCCACCGCCTCCCATTACCGCGCCGTCTCCTTGATCCCGCCTCGCCATCGTCTGCCGGTCGCCCACCCGCTGGAAACCGATAACCGAGCTCGTCCATGCGCCGAAGAAGCGCTTTATTACGTGGACTGTGATCGGCGGCGTAAGTAGAGATTGCAACAGGTTGTGCAGGAACACCCATACAAATAGACGGGGATGGCTTGGGATATCGCCAGAGCAGAGGGTACATGTGGCCGACTCTATGCAGGCGTGCGCACATATTCTGCGCAGGTCCGTCGTGGAGTCAGACAACTTAGCACCTGCCAACACCGACACCGACGCAGGCAAGAACGCGGCGGTGGACTTCTGGCGCGGGTGTGGCGGGTTCCACTGCCCGTGCCGCTGCCGACAGCGACAGCGACTTCCCAGTTCGCTCCACTTTCGGGGGGCCATGCGACACCTGAATTCAACCTACACACGTCTGATGAACAAGTCAGAGAATGCCCTTTCGCAGACAAGACCCACCACTCACCTCCATCTTTATTCCAGCCGCGATTCTCTACACTCTATCCTGCAGGCACACAAACACCGATATTTGGTATTTTCATTACATGCACACAGACGGATTTCGTCGGTCCATCAGCCGGGAGGCGCATATATCCGTATATATCTCAGGGTGAGGGCGCCAGCACTATAACGGCACGTAGCCTGGGATGAACGATGTACGCGAGGAGCAGAGCACTCGGCGCAGCACGAGCTCGGGCTCGTATTCTACGCACGGGAAGACTGGGACAGGCGGACGTTGGGTTGGGCGGCCGCCTGGCGGACAGAGCAGGATAGAGACATCAGTAAAATTGAGGTAAAACGCAAAGAGGAGAACCACCATCGTGCACGTATACTGTGTCTGAGTGACGGCAGAAGAGCAAGCAAACGAGAAGCAGTGGACGCGCGTCAAATATAACTCTCCGAGATCCAGTCGCCTGTATACTCTAAGTCGTTGTGCGGTTGCTCATCGAAGGAAGTTCGTGTAGTGTTCGTGTCTGACGGGGCTTTCACTCGTGTGAGTATCATGCTGCAAGATCGCAACAGCGGAATAATCACGAGTGAACGCAATGTTGATGTTCAGGCACTGTCATAGTCGAAATATGGGGGAAATTGGAAAGATATGAAGAAGAGACATGATAGAGTGCGAGAGTCGAGCGAAAGGCAGAGCGACGTGGCGGCGAATGTTGAGAACGATCATGTCGACTTGAATGTCGCGTCATCAGGTGTGTTGCAGCATGTTTGGTGTCTCGCGGACCGGGACACCCGATCACCCACCTCCTCTACCGCTCCCAACGCTCCGCGCACGCGCGGCGCGCGCCAGGACACAAGGAGGACGGGAGCTGACAGTTATAATTGTTCTTACTCTCGTAGAGCAAATAAATGCACATATCAGTTTGCAATTGAAATCGACTAATTTTTACGTCGTCTAAAGTGGTCAGAAAAACGATCGTCAAAGTATCCACATCTTCGGATCTCCACGCGCACCGTCCGCACTTTGATTGCGTTAACTTCAGCTTCAAGCCAATTTAATTTTTGAGATTTTTGAATTGTGAAGTACAGGGTATTTTGGCATAGCACACTGTCGCGTCTCGCGCGCCACAGGACTACAGGCATCCATCGATAGCTGAGCGTATGCGACACCTGCTCCGACTGCAGCGGTCTATCAGCGCTTGCTCCTTCCACCTCTGTACTTGTTTGTTTGCTATTCATACATTTTGATTTCTAGAAAAATTCGTACAGAAGAATAAAATGATATTATCATTCAAACTCACTGCGCCGCTCATTCTCCTATTCTCAATCTTGTCACATCGACACTGTATTTTATCCCTATTTACGGAAGCTTAGCTGCTCACATTTCTCGCTAACGTGATATAACTCTCTGTTGACTCCTCAGATGCTTCTCCCTTCTTGTCGGTCAACAAGTGGTCTAGATTCGATCTCAGCTGTTTTGTACGAAAGTGTTTATGAATTCACATACCAACATAAACTGCATCCATCGCACACGTCAAGTTCCAAGTGCATGTACCAATCCATGTTCCCGTAGTTTCAAGTTTGATGGAGTGGTCGCGCGACGGATGGAGAGTGATTGTGAATGGAACAGCAAGTTCAGCCTTAGCGACAGAGACCGTCGCTTGGACAGCGCTATGCGCGCCTGCCTTGACGGGAAACTCTGCTTCATAGAGCTTCGGGAATGTACTTGTAGTACCCCAAATTGCAGTATCGGTCACATAAAGACCCGCTGTAATACTTCCATCATTAATTGTAGGAAGTTCGGCTAGAATTACACAATTATAACAACAATCAGGAACATCTATGTAAGTTGCTCACCCCTAAATCTAGCTCCAGCCTTGATCCCATAACCAGCCGAAAACTCGAAAGAAGACGTGTGGGTCACCGACTGGGAGAGCTTGTGCAACATGGTTTGTTCGTAATCAGTGTTGTTAACAAGAGTCTGCGTCTTTATGACCGTAGGAGGTTGATCCGTGATCTTTCCCCTGTCGACATCAATTTCAACTTTCTCTATGATAATATTCTCGAACTTCATTGTGAAGTACTGGTCTTTGTAATCCTCTAATGAAGTATGGCTTCCAAACTCTGGATGGTGAGACACCCGTGAAAAGAGAACCAGAGAAGTGGCCGGACATAGTAAACGGAATTGATTGCTGGGTTTGTCTGCACTTTCTTCGAAAACGAACCAACTGCAGTATGCTCATTTGTTGGGTAAATAATTCCCCGCATAGTGAGCACAGACGTACATGTCTTGGTGACTGCCTCGACCTTCAATGTTTCCAACATGCATGTCGTGACCACGAGAGAAAAGCACACAGTCGGTACCCTTTGTCTTCAGGGCGTACTTGTAAATATCGCTCTTGTCACCGTAGCATTCACCTTTGATTACTGTGAACCATTGGTCGGGGTAATCTGGTCCATCGAACATGCCAACATGCGGGGACATGTGCCTACGCGAGAACATTCGGCGTTTGGTGACCGCGCTGATCAATTGAAAGTACACTCCTTCTGGGGGGACATACACCGGCATCTACAGAACACAATTCAGTATTTCATGCGTCATGTCCAGTAGGCAGATACCTTGATCAGATAATGAGTCAGGGTGGCCTCAAATACTGATCAGATATGAAGAGTGTTAATGCGCAGTCCGTGCTAGCTCTTGGAGGATCTCAACTCTTGCGCTGGTATTTAAACAAACCCTAAGCCCACCTCCTCCTACAAGTAATCACGTTAGATTGTCATATCATGTAATTCTATTAAAAGAAATGATATATGCATCTGAATAAATGACGAACCATCAGACGTATTCCTGATAAGACCATGTCACGGCTTTTCAGCTATGTCTTTAAATAGAGGAGATGATCCTGTAGGAACTCCCAATTTGTAGAACCGGAACGCTGTGCGCTGATCATGACGCGTACACAGAGACGCGGCCTCGCCCCCATAGGCGGGTTGTGGAAGTTTTTCAACGGCAGGTGTGCATGTCCACATGCGAGTGCACGCAAACTGTTGTTACCGGCTTAGATGACCGAGCCCGTCCAGGAATAAAACAAGGTGTGCATGGATGGCGTAGCGTGTGATCGGGAGCATGGGTAGAGCAATCCAGTAGTCGTAGAACGGACGAAGTCCTGATTTATTATTCCCACAGAACGCGATGCGTATACTGGGACGGCATATTGCCGTGTGCGTGAGCACCTCTCGTGTGCAAGCTCAAAACCCCGTCCGTGTGCGCATCACGCTCTGCTGGATATAGCAGAACGAATGTGCATGTCTAAAAACTGAACCGGCTGAGGGGAGGCGCCACGAGGTACAGATATCTTTCGCATCGATGGGAACCGCAATCCTCGTGGGTGATCGTGCTATCACAGAAAATGAAGTTCCCTCAGGATTTGAAGGATACACTGCGGCTCGCAGATCCCGGGCGGATGGTGTATTTGTGGTGCGCTGTCCCTACGAAACGCTGATGCTGAGGGGTCGTGGCGTTCGCATGAGGTTGATACAGAAGCGGCTCCCTACGGTGGTTCCAAGAACACGGTTTTAGATGTACCTCCATGTACAGGGTTAAGAGTATGCATTGAAAAGAGAGAAGAGGGGTGCTGCGCGGACGGGAGACGTTCAATGAACTTACATTTCATAAGGGGCCAAGTTTATATTCTCAACACGCGTGATCGGCATGGGCTGCGCAGCGGTGGATGAGGTTGGCGGAACTTTGGGGAGTACGCAATGGTAGGAAGATTATCTGAAATGGGATTAGACTCGCTCGAATACGTGGAATGAGGGAAGGGACGCAGTGCCGTGGCCGCGATGACGATAGAACTTCCCACGCCGTCCGCTACGGGCCGGAGGAAGTCCCTGAGCCGAGGATGTATACTTACGCACATATTCTTCCCACCAATTGGTGGAAGGCATGTGGATGGCTTATCCATAGACAAGGCTCTAATAATTCAGAGCTTTCTGAGGAGAGAGTCTCCATATCCTAATCAAAATGCCCAACCGATGTACTTAACTACTTACCGTATAGAAGTTCGGCATCTCATCATTTCTACATGTCTATTATTATCTCTTTCCAAAGTCATCGTGAATGAGCAGCTCACAAAGTATTTTTCAGAGCCTTCTCCCGTATGCAGAATAATGTAGCGTCAAATATGGTCATTAAAAGTGTATTACATGTGTCTATCTGAATTTCTCCGGCAATATTTGCCCAATGAAATGGAATATTACTATCGAGGGTCGCGTGGTTCAGGTTTTTACGTGTATGTGTACCGTAACATCTTCCTGCAAGCGGCCGATTAGCTGAGTTGGACATAGCGTCGTCGTAAAGGCATGAAGGTCTTGGGTTCGACCCCCAAATTGGCTAGTGGATACTTTTTGCTCGTTACTCATACCCATGATTCAGCGCGAGGAGACGATGGATGCGCACGCACATAGTGTTACCATCCTTGCAAGCCGTTTTGCAGCCAATTATTTATTTATTCCATTCAATTACTTTGGCCCAGTTTGCTTACTTATAGTATAGGATTCATGAGAAACTACGACCGTGCGTGGGGCACCTCGTGAGTACTACGCACGACGGTGGTCGCTTTAGCGCGCTCGAGCCCAACGGCATCGCGCTGATCGGTTTTTGCACGGTGGCTGTGCTTGACCCGCTCAGCAGCACTTCAAGACTGTCACCCGCCTCGCTCACGGGCGCGTCCTACTTCCAGTACAACTACCAAAAATAATAATTATAAACAGAATATACATCTAGGTACGGGAAAGCACGAAAGGTACTTCACGGCACGTTGTCTGCGGGCAACTTTGCTCTGCGTTGCAGATGAAACGGAGAGATGCATATATATGAGGGGGTCACAAAATCAGAGGACAGAACGCGCACTCGCGCGCAGACAGCAGCAAAAGAAAACAGATACATATATCAGCGGGTAGTCGATTCTTTGTGGAGATAGCGACATACCGCGCAGATCATACGTCGCGCGCTGTCTGCGCGCGCTCAGCACGTTATCCAGCAATAATAAGTGGGGTTGGAGTGATGTTTCCCGTGGCCATAGAGCAAGATAAAGTGCGAGGGACTCTCGAATATGCGATAGATAGCGTGACGTGCACACAAGGCGGATATAAAGCTGTGTGTACAGGCGCCCCGCAAGTTCCGCCTCGTAGCCTCGTGCACGCGCGTCGCGCTATAGGATACATGACAACGAAAGCCCATACGTCTGAAAAAATAGGTCGCCCACAGAGAGAGCAGTGCCACACTCCGCGGTCGGAATGGACATCACATATTCCACTATCCGTAGAGGGCCCATGATCCCACACGATGCGGGCACGGAAGTTAAGTGTGCCACATATCGGCCACGCGAGGGGCTCTGCGCTATGAATGGAACGGAGACATGGACATAAGCGGGGAGGAAACAAATCCAGAGGACGGGACGCGCAACTGCTCGCGGATTGCGGCAAACAAGAAATCCGTTTGTTAGTGGGCGTTCACCTCTGCGAGAGGAAAGCCGCACACCAAGTGGATTCTGTGTTGCGTGCCATCCTCGCGCACGCAGCGCGTTATTCGACCAGATATAAATGGAACGCCGCTGGAAATGAAGCTTGAAGTGGAAGTGGGTGAGTGGGTGAATTGCTCGGCACACACAGAAGCGTACGGAAGCCCTCGTCCAGGCGCCCAGATGTGATGGTACTCGGGGTGGTAGCTGAATGTACGATGGATAGATTGAGGGAGAGCAAGGCAAATGGACCCGACATGGGAGGGACATCGATGCGAGAAAGCGTGGGGTAAATTTTAACGCGAAAAGCCGAGGCACGCTGACTCGAACAGAAGTACACAAGATGCGCCAGCGGAGACAGGCACACGCGGGTGAGTTGCAGACACGCGCCCTGGTTCCCGCACATTGATATCAAGCACTCCGTCCGAGAGAGCGTGCTATTGTGATGTGTCACGCGTGAAAATCAGAAATAATGCACTGGAGAAGAGGGCATGTAAAGAGATGAGAGGCCAGGGCACGGCATGCACGAAGGACCATTGCCTGGGAGGAAGTGGACCATACTATGAGTTTAGAGTTTAATCGGTAAGGGTGATGAAAGAAGGTGCGAGGATACTGGTTGCAGATGGATATGGAGTTGGGCGTTCTCAGTGTGGGCCGCGCAGCGGTCTATAGGTTGGTGCGAAGGGAGAGAGACGGGTTATCGATCATCGATGACATCAATTACATAACCTCAGCGTACACTCATCACGTTATTAGCCCGCGCCACGCCGCGTCCAAGTGCACCCCAGGCATAAACACGCCATGCGCTCTACGCACCGCGCCACAGGACACCTCCACCGTCTTTTTTTGAAAAGCGAAGTCGGTGCGGGCTGAGATCATCAACGGGTTCATACCGGATGCGCCGTGCACTGATACTGCGAGCCCGTGTGCGCATACACGCAGGCACACATGCATGCATATTACAGCCGCCGCCTCGGGTCCATGGACGGGTTCTAAGTTGATATCTACAGCGTGGTGAGATAAGGCCGAGCGAGATGGCGTAACGAGAAGTCTATGCGTGAGCGGAGGGTATCCAGCGCTTATAATAACATCATTATATACGCAGTTCGAAACAAAGCAACACATCTTTTACATAGGCGCTTTGCATGTCATGTTATAGTTCAGCGCTCCGTCAATGCGCGTGTCGCGTGTCTTAAAATGCAACAGAGAGAAAGTTCAACCGAACAAGGAGAGAGATTAACCGATGAGGAAGAACAACACTATATGCATCTAGCTAGAAACACTCGCGTCATGCATAGTCGGTAGCTCAGGCGCGATGCTCCCAGAGACAGTGTAGCAGCGAACGGACGGAGTATTCTAAGAGTAAACACAAGCGCGACGTGTGCGTATGGCTGATATGCAGTCGCTCGAACATGTGCCGCGCACGTCTTGCCTCGAAAAGCTCCGTCCGAACGCGCATCGCGCTAGAAAATACACCCAACAAAGGAACTCCCAATATAGAATAGAGAGTACAGGAGGAAGCAGCGGCGCACTCATTGTGTCTAGTGGGAGCTCACAGATCCACCGGGGACGTACATTGGTGCAGGGCCTTCAGCCCGCACACTATACAGGAACAGAAGTTGAGTAGTCCGCATACTGGCCGCAGGGGGTGCTCCCAGCTGCGGATGTAACAGAGAGATGCGTAGATGCACAAGAACCCAAAGCTGAAGGACACAACACGCAGACGCGCGCGGACGGCCTTCCAACAAACAACTAAATCGACAGGCACTTGCTTCTGCAAGGAGATAGCAGCATATCCTGCGGATCATGCGTCGTACGCCGTCCGCGCACTCAGCGCGTTATCCAGCAGGAAATGGCTGATACAAAGTGGACGGAAACACAAAGGCGAGTGCACGCACACACGGACAGGTCAACTTCTCGGCGCAATTTCCCTTGCAATAGCGGGGAGTTCATATGCGCACTGATCCAGCACGCGGAAGCACAGCTGACGCCTCGTATATATCGAGTAGGACCTGTCCGGGAGAACAGTAGGAACACACTACACGGAAATGAGGGGGGAGTGGAAGACAGACGCCCGGATCGTAAGCGAGACACATCTATACATCGATGAAGACAAGAGTAGCTCAATGCGAGGGTGCATGTAGATGGCAGGGCGCACGCTGGCACGGACGGAGTGCGTCAAACCCTTCACAACGGGGGCGAGTGCACACATGCAATACATGGATGCGTGCGCCAACTTCCCCGATATACATCACGCAGCAACCCGCCCTTTCCCGCGTGACGTGGCAATTTGGCATGCGCTCGAGAATAGAACTGTGCACTCGAGAAAGGAAAAGAGGGCATAAAATCAGAGAAATGTAAAGCAGGACACGCACTCAGGCCCATCTTCGAGCAAACAGTAAGCCAGGAGTTGAATGGGGTGAGAAGAATGGCTTGCAATGACGCGTATTGGCGACTGGGGTTAATCCAAGAAGGCTTGAGGCTGGACGACGCATGTGGATACGTACGGGCGATCGGGACACTGGGTGGTCTCTCGACATAGCGGTGCAAGCGGTAGACGAGGATGATGGAACAGTGGGGGATGCGCGAGAAATGGATATGGTCTGAACCAAGCCCGAACGCTCTCGAGAGCGCGGAGTGAGCAAAAGGATCAAGTGAAGAAGTCAGTGATGGTCAAAGATAAGCGTAGGTATGATTGTCATCGATACACTTGAACGTGAATCGTTCAAAGTTCCCACGCCATCGGCTGCGGCCCGAGCCCTGCTTGGGAATACCACGCCTTAGCAGTACGCGGATGGCCAGACTCGAGGCGGAACCACCGTATGCTTAAGACGCGTGCCGTACATCTGCTTGGAAGGCACCGCGTGCTTCCTGCTCAGAACACCTTCCGGGCGCGCGTCGTGCGCTTCTGGTAGATCCAGAACGAAAGCGATTTGTATGGATGAAATGAGAAGCGGACTGAGTGAGCAAGAGCGAGCGTGCGGGCGGCACACGGGCGGCAGTAGATATGTTCTTTAAAAGCGGAGCGAGCGGTTACGGCTTACATATAGCCACGCGCGGGAGCGCTCTGCCTACAAGTTCGCATGCCGAATGCCGTCCGGATGCGTTCGGTGCTGCGCATCTCGCGCTGGGGTGCAGAATGGCTGACATATGGCCGAGCATCATCGGGGCGATTCGTACTGCATGTCCTGAATGCCGTCCAAGTGCGCTCTGCGCTGCGCTGTTGGGGCTTAGATGAATATCGTAAGCCAAGGAAGAGAATGAAAATGTGGGGTGGTTCGAAAAGAAATATGGACAGCTAACTTCGAGAAATAAAGAGACATAGAGCAGCATCGAGGAATGAAATCTGAATAAGCGCCGAGAAAGCAAAGCGAAACAGGAAACGAAGCAATGCGCGCGCTCGCACGCGCAGAGAAATACAGGGCTTCCTCATCGACAGAGCCCGTACTCCGTAGATGACGCGTCGCGCTCTACCCGCTTGAGTATGCGCAGACCCCTCTCTTCCCAAAATGAAATGGAGAGCATGAACCAAGAAGCGAAATCAAAACAAAACGAAGAGCTTGAGTCAAGCAATAAAAACCAAGCAACGTACAAGTAACGAAAACGAAGACGAAGCAACGCGTGCGCTCGCACGCTGATACGACGGGAAACTACAACGGGACGCACGCGCCCCGTGGACGGTTCCATGCGCTTCGCGCGTGCGTGTACACGCAGTGCGTACTGCCGCACAGATTGAGCGGGAAAAACGGAGAATGCATCAAGAGACACAAAGAAACCCGCTGTACAGCGAGGAACGGCGTGCAGCGGTGTACACACGGGCGCTTCACGCCGAATCAAGAACACGCACTGGAGATCGAGAGGCCCTGCGTGTACAAGGGAAAATAATCCGATGTGCCGTTGACAACGTTGTCTGTCTGAGAGAACACCATACGAGGACGAATGAATCAGTATTTTCAACTCAGAAAACAATCCATGCTCACATTCCATGATGCCCAGATCACAGTTCACAAGACGCGTGGCCAGCCTTTGGGCGCCGCAGCTGAGGATAAAGATGGTAAAGTAGAGAGGAGCACCAGGCGAGATCAAGCTGAGGAAAAGACAAGGCTCGCAGTATAGTGTGTAGATTGCCATCGATCGATGCCTTCCAGAATGATAACCATCTTTAAATCCCACGTCGCCGGCTGCGGCCCGCGAACCATGACAGTTGCGGTTGAAGGACTTGCCAATCGCCTCCGTAGACGGGTCCTTCGAACCGGGGTGCGCGTGACGTCGTGTCAGCGCACACCAGCATCTGCTCCCATGATGAGTGAAGCAGCCCGTCCAGGCTAAATTAAAACGGAGGACGGGGTGAATGCCGCAGCTCGTGATTGGCGGCGTACGCAGAATTTCGAGCGTACGCCAAGTGCATCACCGCGCTCATGGACTGAGTCTTCATTCGGTGGCGTAGCGCAACACACGGACGCATCCTACATTGTAGCCGCGCGCGTGCAGGTGCCGCGCGCGTGTCCCGAAGACAAACCCCGTCCAGGCACACGTCGCTACGGGACCGCGCGCGGGCTGAGGAGAAAAATGAGGACCTCGCTTTCAGACACGAAACCGCAGAGGATAAGCCGAGAAAAGGGCGCGCCTGGACAAGCATCCGGAAACGGAAATATAAATAGACAGAGGTCGTAGAGCTAAGCGCGCGCGCTCGCGCGCGGGTGGACTGTATTCATGCCAATCAACGAGGCCTATATGGCCAGGTACGTGCACAAATATTCCCACACCCCCCGCGCTTTTGATGGCATGCCCGCGCGCGCCCCGGGAAGGCTTCCAGGCCTAAACAACATATTCTGAGCACCTTTAACATACCATACTATAGTTAAAGCACATAATTTTTCCATATT
>JAEKIV010000670.1:0-17109 GCA_016801325.1 Hypholoma fasciculare
CTACGCGGGCAAAAGTACACCTTATTTAGAATATTTGCACTGACAGCGAGCCGCAGCGGGGCAGGAGGCGTGGTCACGAGAGTGCGGCGGCATTCGCCGCCGCACTGATCGCCGCACTTTTGATGGCGCACTTTCCAATATCCAGATGCCCTCGATTCCGAGTCCGACTCGAAATTATTTGTGAATCGTGGCCTCCACCATATATGTATCTAGACACGCATAAATGAAAGCATACATACAAGCAAGATGTTCTACAACAAGCAAGAATCGAACTGGTATATAGTATAGATTGAAGTATCCACACATCTAGGCAACAGCTAGTTCTCTTCCGCCTTAATGACTTCCGTGTGTCCTTCAAGGTCTCTAACTGTCACTGATCCATCCTAAAGCCAGCATAAAGATCAATGCGCTAGAATACATGCAGGTGCTTACTGGATTTCCAAAGTATGCCGCTTTTGCCATCTTACAAAAGAGGCCAACTTCTACTACCCCGGTTAACATTTTAATCTGAGCCATGATCTAAACCGTATTGGTCACCGACTGTACCGCTGTACTCAGCCGGGACACTTACCACGTAGGGATCTAGCATATATTCACGACTGAATGGCGCGTCGATGATGAAGTTTCCGTTGTCAGAAACAACAGGGCCAGCTGGTGATGCGAATATCAATAAAAGCGCTCACTCGAAGTGATAAATGGCATACCTTTTTTGACAGCCATTCTAAGTGTCGCATTTGGTGAACCCAAAATGTGGTGCAGATTCTGGAGGACCTTGGCATAGGCAAAGGGAACAACCTCAATCGGAACTCCTGGCGCCCACTTCCGAGCGAGGTTTAACTTGGAATCATTGGAAAAATAACATGAACGCACGTTTGTACCTAGATATTCGACATTTTTGCGGTGATCTGCAACTAAGATGAAACTAGATATTTCTTGAGCAGATGTAGGCCGAGCATGAAAGGAAATACAATACGTTTTGGCAGCCTCGGCGAGTACCTTTTCCCGTAGATGACAAGCACCTCCTCCTTTCACGCAATTTAGTGAATGATCTACTCTGGATACGAATTTCGTAAGCGATCAGCGAATAAGAATCAGGTTAGACCATACTCGTCGGCGCCATCCAGAGTAACGTCGATTGTGGGGTATTGGTCGACGTCTCCCAGAGTCAATCCGGCCTCGACGATGAGCTGTTTCGACTGGAAACCTATGTGAAAGGCATTAAGACATCCTCAAATGATTACTGAGTACGACTTACCAGTTGGAATGAAGACTCGCCCCTTGTTAACCTCCTCTCCTTGCTGTACAATGCGCTCCACAACATAGGGGACCGTGGAGCCTTACAGTGAAGGTCAGAAGCGGGAGCGCTTCGATGGTAAATTTATCCTACCAGACCCAATACCAATGACCTACAGGCCAATTAGCCCTAGTCGTTATCTTATCGTGATGAATGCACTCACTCTGTCTTCTGGTTTGACGTGGTTATCAACTGCTTTGTACGCCGCAAACTTCTTCGACTGCTCTATGGCATCCATTGGTTTGGGAAGGACTGAAGGGTTGGCCAGTGAGAATAACAAAAGTTATAATAGAACTATCACATACTTTGATTGATTCGAGTGACTACACTCTCCGACAACCCCAGTCCCACCGGTTTGATCTCAGGAATAACAGGTGTCGTTCTGAGTCCGAAGCCACAGGAGGCGGTGCGAAAATCGGATCGTCGGGTAAAAAGTGCGGGGAAAAGAAAGCAAGCAGATAAGAGCATTAGCCTATGAGACCGAAACGCAGGCCGGTGCACTCACGGAACATCATCATGCACCTGCGACGGAAGAGGCATATCGGAATGACGCGAAGAAAATTGGCGCAAGCGAGCAGTCTGCAGCCAGGAACTGAATGTTCGCAGCATATATACGCACGTATGATTTGCTGGGCCGGTCCACTCCTCTTCCGGCTACCGTCTTCTCCTAATCTTTTTGCTAATCTTGGGACTCGTCATCAGGCTTGGGTGATCTGTGCCGGTAGGTGGTAATACCTTTTTTTGCCTGATATTGTTGAGAGCAAAAAGTGTGAGACACGTGCGACAGCTTGACTCAAGCTTGTTCCCGAACAGCCGCTACAGCGGCAATCCAATCGACGCCGCAGACCGATGAGAGCCATTCGAGGTGCGTGTGTGGTATCTAAACTCCGTATGATCTCACTACTACTAGACCATCTGTAGGTGTTCTTCTCACTTGGTGAGGATTATGTGGCACCGCATGCACCACAGTTTTCTCAACTTCACGAAGCGATCCAGCGGTGAAGCAAATCCTTCTGATGATGAACGAAAAGGAGAGCTTCATAATCGAAGACTTAGACGATCACCACCTCGTCATAAAAGCTGAACACGAGTATCGAGTGCGCAAGGAATTGGAAACAGAGGTACGTTCCTCATTTTTGTTGTTGTGCTGTTTTAACATCGCACCAGTTGGAGAAGAATACATATACTTTAGAACCGTAACAACATTAACTAGTACCAGGTTTCACTGGAATATTACAAGTACTCTGTGGTAACGTATTCATTGGATGAAGACATTTTCTTCGTGCAGCACACCAGAACATTCCCCCCATACCGCTATTCACTTTTCGCGCAGCGTATCCTCTCCTAAGAGAACATGCGATCCCGCACGCAGGCATCTTGATCTTCTGGTCGTCCTTCGAGCCTAACCTATTCGCCCGGCCTTCCAAATTGCGAAGATACGACTGGTGGTTCACCGGATCTCCTTGTTCACCCTGCTTGGCGCTTGCTCTCGGCGGATTATCCAACCCCAGCAAATTCGTGAATGCGACCACTCATCCAGATCACACCGCCGAAGTCAGCGAGACGTGCTTTGCAGGGATTGGATCCAGTTCCATATCATCATCGCGGTGCGTAACCCTCTCCACTGTATAACTGTATGAGAACGACGTGTCGCTCCTTATCACCACTGATTTTGGATCCATATCCTATGGCGAAGGGTCCTGTCAGTTTACACATTTCCCAGTGCAGCTAATATGCGCACTTCTGGAAATTCACCGTGGTCCATAGTCGATTCAACTCCTACCCGCGAACCTGCACCATTTTGAATCTGAATTTCTGTCCTCGGTACTACGAATGTGTCATTATGGTGGCTCCCTTTCAGGGCTTCTCGCATCTTTTTTCGTGCGTTCAGTCTACACGAATGATCGATACTTGATGTGAGTAATTCGACATTCAGAAATAGCAACAGCACTAACGTTGCCAAAAGAGAATTCGTGTACAACCGTCCAAGCGACAAATGCATGGCCTGAAAATACCATCAATACTTGTACCCCCCGCGCGACAAGCGCCACGGATATAAGGCATGCTCACAATATAATATAGCTTCGTAGGGGCCGCGAACAACTACCCGACGTCATATAAGTCAGCTCTGCTCTGCCCAAACAAAATGGTAAAGCACGCACTGCAATCACCGCGCCGACGCGCAGTGCACTAGTTGCCAAACCCGTGGCGACCGCGTACTGTAACACCTGTCCAATTACCGACCGGGTCCTGCAAGCGCAATGCATATCAATATGTATCGTCGGCTACAAGGACACCCGTGCACTCACGCTTCGAATCCGCTGTAGTCCTTGCGCAAATAATAGCACAGCAGCCCGGCGATGAGAAAGTCAGCTGCGGGGGAAATTCGCATCAGCACAGGCGCAACAGGTACCACCCGTTCCGGACCCGGACGTACACGCGGCGCCTGAGAGAAAGAGCGCTGCCACCTCGGATTTCTCTTTTGGGAAGTCCTTCACTGGCAGCTGCGTCATGATGAGGTGGATGGGCAGGTGGATGCTGAGCGCGAACGACGCAAGACACACTGCGAGTACGAGCCCTACCACCGCAGTTTTTCGTTTGCTGAAGACCCAGATCCTAGACGCATCGAAAATGAGCCACGTTCCCCCGCAGGTTCGTACGGTGGTAAGCGAAGTGCACCTTTGCAGGAAGAATATCTGGCATACGAAGCACGAGAGCCCGATCAAGAAGATGTGAATCACAAGCTCCCATGTCGCGACGCTGAGCGCAGGTGCGTAGCCCCAATTTGTGACCAGGTAATGGTAAACCGACTGGATTATCACGACGAGGTGCACCGTGTCAAGGATCCTATTTGAACTATGAATTGAGGAACGATCTGTACCTCACCGCGACTATCTTACCAGATTGCAAGCACCTGTGGAGACATGTAAGTGCAAGTTATACAAGGTTATTTATCTGCAGACTAACGAGTAGCTTGTGTCTCCAAGGATCTCTAGGGAAGTTCTCGTAGTAGTTCCACGCCTGCACCGTTAACAG
The DNA here is from genome assembly GCA_016801325.1 of Hypholoma fasciculare. Taxonomy (NCBI): domain Eukaryota; kingdom Fungi; phylum Basidiomycota; class Agaricomycetes; order Agaricales; family Strophariaceae; genus Hypholoma; species Hypholoma fasciculare. The sequence goes on from JAEKIV010000670.1 coordinate 4,331, forward strand.
GCCCTGAAAGAACGTGGCGAATATCGCTGAGTTATCAAGACTAAGCGAAGGCCTTTGACCATGCAACGCGGTGGCTCACCCCCTATGAGATAGGCGCCGTAGGTGGAATCTAGCGCTGAGCTCGGGCCCTCTCCGAGAGCGGCACCCATTGTCAGCTTCGTGGGTTCGGCGCACAATACGTGAAATGGGAGAAGAGGTGCGAAAGTCACAAACGCCACGACTGGGTCTTTAACTATAAGTGTCGAAACATTTATGCCGGAGGTCAATTTTAGCTTTTAAATGCATGCCGACTAGCCTACTTCCGTGCGTGAAGATTGCAGAAAAAACAATTGTTGCCCAGGGGTTTTGAGTAATTTTAGCAGTCGATCATGGCAAAGCTTGGAGATTCGCGAACCGCCCCGAGGTTGTCAGCGGGGTGGTTAAACTATCAACACCCACTGGGTTGTCAGTGACCTCCGCTGAGATAAGTCCGCCGTTGGAGTAAAACCACATGCCAACTTCCAAGGAAGAAGAAGGCTTTAGTGAGTAAATATAGTGTGCCCGGGGCCGGGCGCGGACCTGCACGGGCAGGATCCAGGCTATGCACATCATAGAATGATGATTACTACAGTTTTGGAATGCTTGAGGGCGACACTACTCAAGCGACGCGGCAGAAACAAAATTAAACCGATATGGAGAGAAATAAAGGGCGATAAAAGTAGACGATCTCTATATTTATTCACGTTATCAATTGGTTATATGGCCAATCTACAGCGCATCATTGTTCAGAGAACTCAGAGAAACGCGTAGCCTGGGCTCTCCAGACGCCTGGGACGCTCTCGTGACCTTCTCCATCTTATTTATAGGCCATCTAAACGTTTCATGGGATTCTCGGACTCTCATAGTGACTACTACACCCACAGACTTTGTATAACCACATAAAAAGTAGAGTCTCGACATATGCCACGCCCAACCAACTTCTTTTGTGGCTTCTGTGGAGTATCTGTCTACAGGACTCTACACGACGTCTTTTCTAAACAAAAAATATCCTTCTCAGTTTCAGAGTCTGTTAGCTTGGTATTTATTATAGCTGGCGTTTCAGCCAGTGGAAACCTCAAAAACAAGGCGAACAGTGAAAACAAATGACCGGTATGTTTCCGTCTTGGCCGCGTTTGAATGGCTTTTCCTAGTAGAGGGAACTGCTTAGCGTAAGTGAAAGGGGAGGTTACTCGCTCGAGTGGATTGGAAGCGAAGTTGCGATAACCAAAATACCACACTTTGATTTTCTAGGTTTTGTAGCCCACCTTCGTCTTGCGGCCCCGATAGGATTTCTACTGGGCATCTATGTATAACAAGCAGTTTCTCCCGCGGTGCTTGTCATGAATATTTGGTCAGTCAGACATCAGAGGGTTGCTTCTACAAGCAAATCAATTTTTTTGGATCCAGACCATCTACATACCTGCAATAATTAAAGTGCCTTCAAGATAAGGAAAAGCGTAGGATAATATCTCTGGCTCTCTCCGACATTGCATGACTATCGGTGAATACCATACTCCATTCCTAAGGGGTAGTATTGATCGTCAGTTTGAAGATCTCAATGGTGAGGCTGTGTCATCAAGACGCACTCTGAATTCTCCCTGTACTAGCCGCCAAAAAAAAGTTTGGCGGAATGATTTTTCTCCTTTAACGTTTCAAAACTGCACTCGAAAAATATACTCGGACAGTTATTGCATTCGCAGCCACAGAGCAGGCGTTAGCAGATCGATCACTCACTGGGCAGGATTAATGTCACGGTGATAACTCACCAGATATCTAAGATCTGACGAGAAATCCAAGAGAAATCAGGCCCAAGTTAATGGGCATTATTCCACAGAATATGTCGTGGCCCCTCACATATGAACACGACTCGTCTGTAGATGTTTGTGCAAAATTCCGAGGGATGGTCACTTGGCTATCAGCACATAGACGCCGGCGCCAAGCTGTGCAGTATGTTGGGCTTGTTGCTGTTTATTTGTCGACTATACCAAATATCAACGGTTGCGCGGGGGAGTGAGTTCGCGAACCCAACATACTCCGCACACCACCTAGTAGCCTGGTACTGACGCGTTTTTGCCTCGCTGTTGCATCTACACCATGGGCTTCTTCATTATGACACCTTTTCTGGGACGCGCTCCATTGCTGCGCACGCGTGTTTTCCAGTTCACCAGAGCCCCCTACCCCGTATTGCTGACGCGCTCCCTGCTGACGAGCCCCGTGCTCGCCAAAGCTAAGACAGCGGAGGACGGAGATAAACCAGATGAGCCACGTAAAGTCAAGACGAAGGCGAAGGCGAGTGCGAAGCCCAAGGTAAAGAAAGCGCCTAAACCCAAGCCCAAGCCAGTGGTGGGTAAGTGCAATTCTGCACCGCACATTAACTTGTAGCTTACTCGCTATTCTTTGGGTATTTTCCAGTCAAGAAGAAGGATTTGAATGTCGTTAGGCGGCCACTCTCGTCATGGATGATTTTCTCTATGGAATACATGGCCAAGAACAAAGTGCCTAATGTGGGCGTGTGCAATTATACGAAAGAGGCCAGTGCTCAATGGAGAACCATGTCCCCCGAGGAAAAGGAGGTTTGTTTGATTCCAAATTACGACCAGGGTTGTACGTGGCTAAAGGCTTTGCAGAAATACAAACTCTCTCCCGAAGAGAAAGCTAAGGCGAACGAGGCCGTTAAGGAATATCATCGGACTCCTGAATATAGGAGGGCTGTAAAGATGTACAAAGTCAAAGTCAAGGCTCCTTACAAGATGAACGCATATATGAGGTGCGTTGCTCACTTGTCCATTGTTAATACTCACACACGAATTGTAATTTCTATAGATTCGTCAAAGAGTATTATGACCCTAAATCTACCGTCACTTTCTCCGATCAAGGGCGCGATCTTGCTGCGCGGTGGCGTGCACTCAGCGAATCTGACAAAGACGTTCGTATTCTTTACATCATCCTTGACTTTTGACCGACAAGTTAATCTTGTGTGACCAGTTTTGGAAGCAAAAGACAATAGAAGAGAAGAAACAGAAGGAAGAGGCGACAGCGTAGTCAGATTACCCCCCTCAGGTGTAATCAGTTGAGCAAGTCCATCCCAGCTATATATTCAGCATATTCAACCGGTTCTATGTCTTCGAGAATTCCTTTACGTCCCAAACCTAATGGGTCCTGCAATCATAATTCATCTTAGTACAATATCTATTCGTAACAAGCAATTCCCAGTCCCACACCCATTCGCGTATGAGAGGTTCAGTACAGGGGTGCATCGGCCAAAGCTTCAGCGGACTTCTGTATCAAATCCAAGGCCGGCTGCTGATCCATTTCCACAGGGCTGTTTCTCCGCTCATTCAAAGTGAGCAGCCCCAGAAAAAGCGAGTACCATATGCGCTTGGTTTTCTGTCGCGGGAACACTATTAAAGGCGCGCCGCCGCTTCCTATATACCCCTCCAGCACGGCAGCGGATGGCGCCGGCGGCAGGAAAAAGCTCTCGAGCAGCGGGTCGCCCCACAGTGCGTGCGCCGCGTTGGGCAGGATCGCTGCAATGCTGTGCGACTTCGTCGCGGGGTGCGACGGCAGTGCGATGTACACGTCGTCCTCTGAGCCCGTGAGCCACACGAGCGACGGCACCTCCACGTCGTCGAAGAGGAAGAACGCAATCGCACGCGCGAGGTGGCGCCGGATGTCCGCATACGGCAGCACCGCGCCGGCAGCCTCCAGGTTGGTGAGCAGTGTCTCCAGGAGGAGCGCAAAGCTCTCCTGCCAGCTGTACGAAGGGTCCGTGGGCTCGGCGAGCTGCGGCACGCCGAACCAGTCGTTCTGCACCCTGCTGTGCAGCTGTCCGAAGAATGCGCCGACCTGGAGATCGACGAGCGCGGCGTCCTGCTCGGTCAGCAGTCCCGACTTGCGCGCAGCGGCGAGGCAGATTATGTTTCCTGATGTAATTGGAGATGGCGGGCAAAATAAAATGTCGTAAGGTAGCAAGGTATGGGTGGTGTCGAGTATAGGATCGGCGATAGGGATGTCGGTGTTCGAGTGGATTTTAGAGAGAAGTTGGTGCACGACTGGCAGAGCATTCGGACAAAATGAGTCCAAAGGGCCAGATACCGTTGGATTCTTTAAGACAATAAAACAAGAAGCTGAAGGAGAGTTCTGAGAGGGAGAGGCAAGGTCGACGATATAGGTCCGGGCACTCGAAGAAAAGCTAGAAACTGGTCACTGAAATTGATGAAAGAGCATATATGTGCAATACGTACCTATAACCCTTGTTTTCAATTTCGGTTACACTCCAAACTACTGGCTTCACTTGTGTTGTTATGTGCTTCTTCACGATGACGTCTGCCTGCTCTTTACTCAGGGAAAACGCAGCGTTGATTGTTGACCCCGACGCCATCTAGATAGACAATATCGCAAGCAAAGGGCCTAAAATAATGTAAACTGGCGATTGACACCAGCGCCCGTCAGATGAAAGATTTCCCTAATGCAATAAAAAGGTCAGAAATGTGATTGGAAGAATGAGGGATCAAATAAGAGTAAGTAACAGAGCTTGAATAACACATCTTTCAACGAGCTGAGCTCACTGATGCAGGTGGCTGTGTAGATAAACTTCGCATTGAATGATCCTTGAAGCTTGAAGCTTGAAGCTTGAAGGGGTCAACTGGTCCCGGTCATCAGTTGATCACCAGTCTCGGGAAAATTGAAAGGAGTTTCAAGTATAAGAATACTGACAAGCGGCTATGCATACAACAATGAATTTTAAAATCTCACGCGTTGCCAGACCCGTAGACGAACCGCACCGCTATCCTCTCATAGTCATATTTTCTCTCAATTTTCTCCGCGCCACGGTGTGCCGCTTGGGTAATTCTGTGCTAAGTCACGTATCAATGCAAGTCTAATCAAATCTGCGCAGCGCAGTCTCTTGGAGCTCCAGCCAAGCTCCAGCCAATACATATGTAAGTACTCATTCTGATCACATTGCTTCCATGACAGTCTCGACTCATGATAGCGTACACACCAAGTACACACGGCCAACCCGAGTAAGTTTTATTCTGGGATTGGTGCAAGATTGATGATAATCAAAGCTGCTGCGCTGCTGAGCGGTCTGATCAAAAAAGCAGACAAACGTGAGACAGTACGCCTCGTAAACTATCACGACCTATGCGTTACAGGCGGGATTGGAGGATATGGTTTTCTCCCGGTCTTTTTGGCGAGTTATGACTATATTACTACTGCGAGCCTCGTTGCATGCAGATTGAAGGGGTCCCTTAGGCTATTTATGGTAACCATCACGCGTCACGCCTAATCCGACCGTCTCATACTCACTGCTAACAATATAGCTAAAGAGCGGCAAGTCAGTCTAAGAGCCGCATCTAATGGAAAGAACGCTATAGAACAGCAAAGAACTTACGCTACTAGTGGTATACCCTCTTGACGAATTTCCTCGTTATAACTGACCGTAAATTTCATCGCGCCGCACTGGTAATGATTGCAGCAAGACCAGCTAGTTGAAGAGTGTTATTCTGTCAAATCTGATTATTCAAACTTTGTTTAAATCTCTCACAAGCGTGTGGCCCGATTACAGTCTCCCTTGATCAGAAAGGCTTGCTCTGTTCTCTTTGCACTTACTAATTGGCGAACATGTGAAAAATTGTATGTATGCAAGCTGTGTAATTTTGTAACTCAATAGTAGCCCAGAGTGCAGTAGATTCTGTGTAGAAATAAATATTATGATTAATTTATGATTTCCAGAGACAGTGGAAAAATCTGTCCTACTTCTCTTTGTAACGCATTTCTTTAACATTGAGATAAAGCCCAAAAATTCACGCAAATTGTGAGTGCACATGAATTTAAAGCATTTCAAGTTTATATCATAAGCTTCCTTTCTTCAAAATAATTAGCCTTGAGCAGCAGATTTGCCGTTAGACTCCTTTTCCGTGAAAATTCTGAACTACTAATGACCAGCCATTTATGGAAATGTCAGTGCCTAAATCGGTCATACCAGTGCAGACTGTTTGATCCAGGCGGGCCACAATGTTTACAGCAGCATGTGATACGACCAAGATACGACCCACTACGAGTCCCATTCTGCGCAGTATTCCATTCAGTCTCTGAAACAATACTGGAATGCATCTTCCTAGATGATCAATCAGTATGCTGGACGCCGAGTCAACGAGCGAGGCGCCGTGCCCGGTGCTCAAAGTGCAGCGAAGCTGTATGCCACGACTCAGGAATATTCTGGGTTCCGTAGAAGTTCTTCAATAGCCACTGTGAGGTAGGACCCTGCTTCAAGGGTCGGGATGAAAGGAATGACCGGATCAGCGACAGCGCGCTCAATGGCGAAGAGAGCGGAAATTAATCATGTTTCTTGCGGGATTTCGCTGAACTTCGCGGTCAACACGGGTGCATGCTCATCTTATAAGCCGAGAAGACCCTCTACAAATTGATTGTGATTATTATCGCCTCAAAAGGGAAACACTTCTTAACATCATAAAGGGAGTTCCCTATATATCTACGCAAAGCTCGGTACCTACATAAACTCAGCCCTGAGGCTCATGAGAAGACAGATAACCGGTCGCTAATTGCTTTGATTTCTTGGATTATGTCTTCTCCTGAGCAAGATGCTAGCTCTGATATCCAACTTGCCTTTGGATCGATGCTGATTGGAGGTATGTCCCATCGCTACCGTTTTCTTTCTACTTGTTCATGGATTATTTGGACTGGATTAGTGTTTGTCGCATCCTTTCTCCAGGGAACATTGACGCTACAGGCATGGAATTACTATGAGTACTTCCCTCATGATTTTATGGCACTTAAAGCTTTAGTGAGTGGTTATGTACTCTTCATTTAAAGTAGGCATTGTGTTTAATTCCATCACCGCCCCTGTAGGTACTTTTTGTTTGGTACGGGAGGTATATATATGAGACTTTATAACTCATAATTCCCGTTGATTTTAGGCTTCTTGATGCCACGCATTTATTCATTGTCTGTCGAGTGATATATCAGTACCTAGTCACGTATTGGGGGTATAGAGCGATACTGACCGATTCGAAGTCATTGTTTCTCTTCATACACATTATTTTCGTGGGAGTGACTAGCTTCTCTTGCCAAATGTTCTTTTTATATCGGTACGCATGGCTGCTTCGTCACTATCATTGGTTTGGATGCAGAGCTCACAGATGGGCCGATTCACCATAGGATATGGATTTTTAGTCGCAAGAGCATCCTCATATGCGGGACTGTATTGTCACTTACACTTGTCAACCTCGCACTATATTTTCAACGCCCCCTGGCTCTCATCATCAATAATAGCATAATTCCGCAGTTTCATGCCATTCACCGGCTTCCCGAGATGAAAGCTATTTTTTTGACTAGTGCACTAGGTACGAAATTTATTATTACAAACTATAAGCACAACATCCCAGTAGTTTGATCTTCATTGTTTGTGTATCCAGCGGACATGACAATAGCAGCTATTATGTGCTACTATCTTCGCTTTGAAAAAAACAAGAGTGGTATTCAAAGGTCTGTCTTCATTACAATATAGTTACCGGAGGTATATATATCGTATTCAGAGATGAACTAACTGCTTCTACAGAACAAGAACTATGCTTAGAAAGATTATACAATACTCCGCTACCACGGGCATTGTAACAGCCTCTGCTGAAATTACTGCTCTTATTTTAGTACGTTTGAAGCCTCATCTATTCAAATCCACTTCAACAGAAGTCCTGATGGTTCTATCGAAGTTGACCAAAGTGCACAACGGCCAGTGTTACGCAGTAAGAACTTTGTACTGACCCGATGTATGATTAATCAAATAATCTTCTGTGATAGGCTTTTCATTTTTCTGTTGGGAGATTGTACACAAATTCTCTCCTCGTAGCGTAGGTGGAAACCCATATACGCCATTAGACTTGACCGAACACGGAGTATTTTGTAGATTGAATGCTCGAGAACAGTTTCGCAACTCGCCAGAAGCAACGAAGAGCAGTGGCACCCTCTGGCTGCAGTTCCCAAAGACTACAGGCATTCGAACTTCATCCCAAGATGGAGTAGTAGAGTCAAGATGCAGTGGTATGACGGCAGAGGCCCCGAATCCTGCTTGACCGTTCATGCGAACCAGTGTAATGGCTCTCTGAGTATAGACTGGCGGAAAAGTGGGGGGAAATCAAGAGCCTTGTACAAGCCTTGTAATCACAATTTTTTTTGCATCGCCGAGGGTATTCCCGGCCCGCCGGTCATCAATGTTCAGCGACACTGCCGCTCCGATTCCTTAGCTTCATTCTATACTCTATCTTAGAGCCAAACATCTTGTAACAATCTGAACTCCATACATTTAGTATCATTGATTAGAACCCACTCGATACCAAGCTCAAACTTCTAGGATCAGTAATGGCCAGTGGATCGCAACAACTTGGACCTCCTCCAGCGCTTACAGTGCTCCCAAAGCCGGCCTTGCCTACCTCACAGCTAGAATCTTTGAAGTTCAAGGCCAATCAGATAATAGACTCTATAAACTCTTTACAGCGCACGATTGAATTAGGGGGATACGCCAATGCCATGCCTGCATGGCCCGACATTCTGTCCAAATATAATATCCTTCTTTCTCAGACACACAATTTCTCGAACGCGCTCGTCAACCCATTTCCAACACCAGGCGCGAACAGCCGGCAGCCACAGCAAAACATCTATGAGCGGATCGCTCTACACCCTAGCATGGCGATGCTCGACCCACAGCTCGATGGCGAGGTCATCCCTCTCCTGCGTAACCAGCAAACTACCGACGTATTGCGCACAGAAAACGATACCGTCAAACGACTTGCCGAGCACATGAGCACGCGTGGGTCTTTGGGCGTGTTAGGCATTACGCCGCCGCCTGCACCGCCAGGCGTGTTCGGGGCCCCACGCAAGCCCGAGTATGAGGATGTGCTCCAGGAGTGTGCCGAGATCCGCGGTGCCCACGACCGGCGCGTTGAGCGGGCGGTGCGTGCGGTGATGATGCTTCGGGAGAAGTTCGACTGGAAGCAGCGCGTCGAGGTTGAGGTTGAGGAGCCCGAGGAACTGGACTGGGATCCCCGGTTGGGACCACGCGCCTCAGTAAATACCGAGGGGACGGAAGGCATTTCTGGCGCGCATATGGACGACGCAGGCATGGAATCGGACAGTGAGGACGAAGACGAAGACGAAGGAGCCAACGGGAAGCCGGGAGGTGGCAATGGAGAAACCATGGGTAGCAGCGACGAGGATGAATTCAACGTTGAAGGCGCGCTATTCAATGGTGATATCACCTCACCGGTAGATATGTTCTCAGTACCAGGGTCCTCTGCTCCAGATATTTGATATCCCTCTTCGAACTGCATCCCTCTCAACTATCAAAGCCTGCACGAGCAATATTTCTCGACCTGGGAGCTTCACCACCGCTTCATGATCCGAATTTTTCGCTGCGCATTAAGCCTCAAGCTACAAGCCTGAAGTTCCAAAGATTCATACGAATCTTTGTATTTGTAGCACGACTGAATCATCAATGATTAATGAAGCCTCACTGCACTTCGAACATTCGAGGAAGGGGTACGCGCAAAGTTTTTTTGAGCAGCCACCCAGAGGCTTTCAATCAATCAAAAGAGATAAGGTCACTGTTTCGCCTTTGGGTACCAATCAACTCGCTCATTCGATAAATCCATATCGTGATCGCATAGCAGAATCGAGGGATATCTGTTATTTGGTCTGAGAAGGGGACGAACATACCCTCCAAATCAGCCTTTCATCGAATCCATTACGGGAAGCTAAGTTTGGTCGCCTTCGCCGCGATCATAGCCACAAATATGCTCGTCTCCCCCATGATCACAAGGCGACCATCGCCCGCAAACACCATGTTGGCAGAAACACTCCCTATGAAAAATTTCCCGAGAAGGGTTCCGGTGGGAGACCAAACGTGGGTGCCGTCGCCGCAGCCCGAGTACACGTTCCCTGCGGCATCGAGCTGAACCCCGTCTGGAATCCCGGCGTCGGTGTAAGCGAAAACACGTCTATTCAGAAATTCCTGGGTATCTGGGTCGACGTCGAATTTGTAACTGGCATGTAGATGCGGATCAAGAGACGATAGATGCAGGCAGACGAGAGATCCTTACATAGTAGCAGGTAGCGTGAGGTCATTTCCTAGCAAACCCGCATTGGCTCCTGTATCAGTCCTAGCGGTGAATTGTGCGACTAGTAATAAGCGACAGTCAAAATGCCCTTATGACCCATATTTTCACTCACACGTATGCGGTCTTTCCGTCAGGGGTGAACGCAATTCCATTGCATTTATTGAAATCCGTGGCTACGACTCTGACTTCGCCGGTGGCAGGATCTAAGCGATAGACCTGATTTGGTAGAATTGGCGGTGGACGGAAGTCAAGAAGGGAGCCATAACTGGCAAGGAAAATCAAATAAATGTCAGGAAGAAAACCCGCAACAAATTTGCGTGGACTATTTGCACATACGTGACATCAGTGAAGAAAAACACGCCGCTCGTGGGATGAATTTTGATGTCATTCAGCGAATTGAACTGTCGCCCGAAGAAATTGTTGAGAAGCACTGTGACATTGTGCGGCAACTTGGGGTTCACGAGCGCAATCGAGGGGGGCAGCGGCCCGCGCCCAGAGGTGATGAGAACCAAGGAACCCTTGTATGGCCCCGTGCCCCCATTCGTCATCTGGATCGTGTTGGGCAGTGCGAGCTGGCATGGGAGCGAGAAGTAAGCTGCTGCGAAAAAATATCCACTCATGACCGTCAAGATTGCACCAATCCCGAAAGCGCCACTCCGCAGCCACCACTTTGGATGATGCGGCTTCCGTCAAATGAATACCACTTACTTCGACTACTGGTATCTGGACTGACTTGCTTGAGTCTCCCGGTTTAAGAGTGGCGAAGGCTGCTTCAACGGCTTGCATGCTGATTTTACCCACTTTGTTGTTACTGTTCAGACCGCTGTTCCCGAGCGGCCCCCCGTCGTTACTAGCAAAGAAAACCTCATCCGTTTCTGGGACATAGATGGGAGCTTCGTGTGCGAAGGCGAAAGTTGCATTTGAAGCGACTTGGTGAAATGAGGGATTGGGCCCAAGGATAGTCAGGAAGCCAGGATCGAATATTTGGAAAAAGGGCGGTGTTGCTGCAGTCGGATTGAAGAATTGGGTAAAAGAATCATTGCGAAAAGGACCATTAGGATCAAGCACCGCGAAAGATTGGGGGGTGGCAAGCTGGATTCATTCAGTGGATGTTTCTACTTAACAATAGGTGAAGTCACCTACCACGGATTGGGGAGGAAGTTGCTGTGTAGTGGCAGCAGCAATTTTAAGGGAGAAAGACGAGAGGAGAGTTGCCCCCAGAAAAACGAACTGCATCATAAGGGAAGATTTGAATTTCTTCAGGTAGTGTTATTGATGTTTCACTAATATGATATACCATTTCGCCTCAGTTATAGATAGGTCACTTCGAGAATTGAGAAGATTCAAAAATGATACTCTCGTCATTCCGCCACATTTTGTCAAATTATGACGGCTTGAGTAGATTATTTAAGACAAAAAGAAGTAGCCAAGGACGAGTGTGTGTTCACAGAAGAAAAAAGAAGCTCACCTGATGCATGATTGGTAGATTTGTTTTGCATTTCGGTTCATGCGGCCTATTTCAACGTGCTTGAATGTTTCTGTTTGAGCAGAGGCGTTGTTGCACGGGGGATAGCAGGAGTCAGGCTTTGCTCATGACGGACTTCGGCGACGCTTGTTAAGTAACCTTAGGCAACATAGCTATGTAGTAACGCAAAATCGTGGGGAATGGTAGCTTTGTTGAAGATGCTAACGGCCCGTAACCGGATAGAAGGAGAACAAGTGCGGGCAGGTGCCATTTGATTATCTATAATCTCCGCTTTGCTTTGAGGACGGGCATCATAAAAATAGCGACAACTGGGACAAGAAACTTACATGAAATGTATGGGTTTCGCGGGGTAAGCTAACTCAAGGGAGATTGGTACAATGGTGGCTACCTATGTAGATAAAGATACGCACCTGAATGACTAGAACGTGTAAGGGAGAATGATTGTTCCCTCATTTATAGAAATTGCTGGTGCGTTTGAATGGCGCTGGAGTTACAATGGTGTTAAGCTGCTGGATATTTTTGATTCCGATATCTAGCCCGTTTCACGTCTGCCATGCTCGCGAGTAGGGTAGTAAACTGTTTTCGCCCTCTTAAGGATGAAGTGAGGACTGAGAAGAGGGCATACGCTGTAATGTTCTAGGAGTTCGAAGCGCACAAAGGTGATGAACTGTTTGACACATACCTCGTAGCACTATTGTTGGGGGAGAACTTCGTTGTTATGGCATTGCCGCGTACTAACAGAGGTCGAAACAGTGGATATATGCGTTGTGTGGAAACGATTTGACCATAATATAGTGACCACATCGATGAACAATGCCAGTTTCGAGCATCTTCACAATGTACTGCTGTCTTCGAGGCTTTATTCAAATAAAAGCAAAGGCCTGGTAAGGTGATTCCTCTGCCTTAATGTGCATTCTTTCTCCTGTCCGAGGGTCAAATCGTTAGTTGCGAAATAGGGTGTCTGCCGATTTTAGTATGTACGAGTCAAGTACGAGTTCAAACGTTCTTGCTCTGACTTGGCCCTGGCACAACGCTATGAACGTGTCACTTAGGAACAAGTTGAAAAGAGGTCACGAAGAGATAAACTCAGAGTCAGTCACAGAAGGTGAAAGACGGCTGTATATTGCTACCTGAAAAGAGGT
>JAEKIV010000671.1:0-17101 GCA_016801325.1 Hypholoma fasciculare
ACGAGGTATAGCACGCGATCAATACACATGTCTGTCCCCAAACTACATGAGTTAAACTCTGTTAGAAAATAACAGACCTAACGTTTGCCGGCTGTGAGAAATCCCACCGCAATATACCCCCCATTAACTGTGACTTGCATATATCCGCCCCGGAGCAGTGAGCCCCATTTCCATAGTAATTTATTAGCGTAATTTTGCTTCCTACTGTTTGTAGCCATAAATTTTGACTTATGTGCGCTGGAGTTGAGAGTCGGAATGATTAGAAATTGTTGCTACACGGAAGAAAAAAATCATATACCAAGGCAATTGCACAGGTGCACATATACATGGCGGAACAGATAGATTAATAGGCACCTCGTCTTAGCCTCTCATTCTCGAGCCGTAACCTCTGATTTTCTTCCCGCAGATCCCTCAGATCACCCACATACTCGTCCATGAGCGTTCGCAGCTCGGTTTTCCAGCCGCGGCCCATCCGCAGGAGGTCCAAATGGAGACCCATCATATCTGCCTTGGTTTCCCGCTGGAAGTCGTACATGACGTCTTGTACAATCGTCCGCAATAGCTCGTGCGCCGGGCCGCCGCCCACACTCGCAGGGGACCCGGACGCCATGCAGTTTGCGCTGAGCGAGCCATCGAGGGCCGGGGAACCATTCCACGACTCGGTGGACGCGGAGTTGCTCGCGGCGGGTCGTCGGGGTGAGATCTGCATTGATAAAACGCGCTGGCGTTCCGCTGGAGCCGTATTTTCGTCGGCCTCGTTGTCATCGCAGAACCCGACGGTCTTGCCTTTGCCCTTCTCGCGCGTATCTTCGGCGCCTGCACGGATCCAACGGTCGACATCAGGTGTCCCAAGGCCCAGGACGCCCACTGCGTTCTTGCGCTGCTTGTGCTCAGGGATAGGTGTCACTGGATCCGCTCGGATATCAGGGAGGCCGGGGGATGGCGTCCTGGTGCGTTGAGTGGCTCGCGAGCCCGCGCGAGAAGCAGATGAGGACGGCCGTGGCGAAGAGACAGACACAAGGGTAGATGGGGGCTCCTTTGTAGAGATACGTGAAGCGGAGGAACCTGCTCGCGGGCGGCGCTGTGGACTGGTCCGAGGGACACTTGAAGCTGACACGCTGTTCTTCCGGGCTGGGGGGACAGTGGCCGCTGTCGGAAGTGTTCGCGCACGCCGCGGGTTGTCAGCCTCCACCGAGATCTTGGTGGGAGTAGCTGATGGCTTCGCGGGGGGTTTTCGAACAGCGTTCCCGTGAGGATCGCGCAACGGAGATAATACCTTCTTCTGATCAGCAACACGCTTCGTTGGGGAGGTGGCAGACGCTGCCCGTCGAGTTATGGGCGTAGAAGGAGTTGCGGCCTTCCGCACAGGTGCCGTTCGTCGGGCAGGAACAGAATCGGTAGCGGCTTTCTTGGTATCGGTAAGTGTCTTCATGGCTGCACTCTTCGCTTTTTTCTGTTTATGAGTGAGTACTTTCTTTGACTCCCGGATAGAATACATACCTGAATACTGATTGTTTGCACGGGGCTGCCAATTTCACTGACGACAACGGCCTTTGGGGGTTTGTCCAACGAACGCAGGTCTACAACGAGGATATTTCCCGTTTGCGTACCCAGAAATAGTGTAGTGCCCTCCGGTGAAAATGCAATGGTTGTCAACGGCGCTTTGATGTTGAGTGTGCGGATTAGTCTGTACAAAGGTGAGTTTTTTTGAAAGAAATAGGAGGAAAAACACTCACGCTTTCTCCTTTTCCAAGTCGATCAGTCCGACAAACCCACCAGAAGTGGCAACCGCTGCTAGCGACTTGCTAAAGGGACTGCATGCGACCGGTAAGACACTTCCGGTCGCTGACTCGTTCAGTACCACCGTCTTCGTCGGGCCTGATGGCCGGGTTGTGTCGAAGACTGTTAGCTGCTTTCCAGAGGCCACTAAAAGTCGCCCGCGCAAATGGAGATCGAATGTCGACGTGCTATCTTCGATGCCGGCCAGCCCTCGCATGACCGAATGTGACCCAAGCGCGAGATTGTGGACATGGACCGCGCCCGGTGAGGTTGACGCCAGTAGACTGTTATCATTTGAAAGTGACAGTGAGTTAACAGGGCCTTTGTGTGATGTGAAGGTTTGGGTTATGTGACTGCCTTCCAGGACGTGAATCTCGTTTGCTGCACTGAATATAACGCAATTTGCGGTTTTCGCAACCATATGTATGATTTTTTCTTCGTGAGTGTACACATTCCGCAGCGTATTAGATGTTGGTTCGTATTGTTGAATTGTGTTTCCTGAGGCGATAAAGAGATATGCGTTATTATCCGGTGCCCAGGAGCTTGCAGTTGGTATTTCTAAAAGGTCAAGGCATGAGGATATAGACGAAGGTGCTTTTTTGAGAAGCGATGGGTCTACGAGCGCCAGCGAGTCCGTTGTCGTCGCCACAAGCATTGAGAGAAGGTTTTAGAGAACGGTTTTATGGCAAGACTCGAATTCCGCAATAAGAATATCAACAAGACGCGTCAAGATTCGATCACGTGGTCTCTACGAAAGTCACACAGCTGGCTACGTAATCATTATAGATAAAGATATCCATTGATGTTTGATTGATGTTAATCAATTTCTAATAATAATACTGCCCCAGGCCAACCCCGGGCAGTCTGGAAAACGTCGATGTCTATCGTCCGGATTCTGTCATTAACCACCTGTCTTTCCTGGAAAGTAAACATGCTGCTGAGCGACCTTCTCAGGGCCTACGG
This sequence comes from Hypholoma fasciculare, assembly GCA_016801325.1. Taxonomy (NCBI): domain Eukaryota; kingdom Fungi; phylum Basidiomycota; class Agaricomycetes; order Agaricales; family Strophariaceae; genus Hypholoma; species Hypholoma fasciculare. The sequence goes on from JAEKIV010000671.1 coordinate 2,743, forward strand.
AGAACGCTATGTGAGTAGATTACTGTAGATTTCAAGTCAATATTGTTTATAAATGAAATCCGAAACGTTACCATAGGTACACCCCATTCTGGTGATGAAATGCCCTGATGGCTTGTGATGGCCTAGTGCGCGTAAAACTAGTACATAGTCGTGCCGACCTCAGTACACTGCCCGGTGATGCCATATTCGCCTTTACTCCCTCCCCGCGATGGTCTTCCTACGACTTCCGCCTGGTGCGGTCCCGCTTCTGGTCGTTGCGTGTCTGCTGTCTTCAAAGGTCAATGCTGGAATTGTCAATCGGACGATTGACGACACGTTTGGGGACTCGCAAACAGGTCAGCTTGTCACATATTCGCCAGCGACGGGGGGTGTCTGGAAAGATGAGACTTGCGTTGGCTGTGCAATCATCGCCGATACATCCCAGACCTTCAAAGGGACATATACAGCAGCAACGTACAATCCGGGCTTGGGCTCCATGGGCATTTCGATGCAATTTTCCGGTGAGTGTGTAATGATCCCATCTTCATAGCTAGACCCATTTACGATGTTCCTACGTATAGGGACGGCCATTTATGTTTTCTTTGTCCTTGCGAACAATGAAGGCGATGGTATTACTACTGTGACACTGGCGAATTTCTCAGTAGACGGCGGCACACCTACACTTTTCCAACACGTACCAGATCTCACGACAACTGCTATTCAATATAATCAGTTGGTCTTCTCCCAAACAAACCTACCCAATGCCAGTCATACACTTGATATAACCACCTCTGGAGTCAACGAAAATGTCTACGTGAACTTCGACTATGCCATTTATACGTGAGTACTCGTTAGAGAATCATTATGTTGACTAAATGTTGGCATAGGCATGTCGACCCCGCCGTACAATCGGCTCCGGTGGGTACAACTAGTACAACTACAACTACAAGTGGGGCAACAACGTCATCTACAACAACAGCTAGTACCACCACAACGGGAGCGACCACATCTACAAATAAATCCGTGACAACGTCTACCGGGGGTGGCGCATCAACGGGGACCGTGACTACAACGACCTCGAAAAACGCTAGCCCGGCAACAACAAGCGCCCAAACTTCAAACGGGTCGATTATTTCTTCGCCTGATAATGCTTCAAGTACGAGCTCGCACGTTTCCGTAGGAGCTGTCGCCGGAGGTGTAGTCGGCGGAATCGCCGTCCTAGCGCTTCTGACTATCCTCTTTTTCCTTTGCCGACGACGCAAACGGCGACAAGAAATGATATTCCCAGAAACGGGCGCACCTGCTTCGCCTATGCAAGAGATGGATCGGAACCATCAAGCTACGACTGTGTCGCCATTCACCCTTTCGCCATCCCAGGTCGGGCTAACTTCCATCTCTTCTCAACCCCCTCAACGAGGCTACTATGGCCATGTCCCAACAGCCTCACAAACATCGTTCAGTAGTCCCCCTCTTGCTCCCTCGGATAACATGAGCGCTTACGGCGGATATGTGGATCCATCCTCGTCTGGAAGCGGCTCAGCAGCTGGCTATCACGGACAGCCACTCTATGGGCAGATGGTGTCAGTAACACCTTTTGACCATTTATCATACGGCGCTGAGTCCGATGCCACATCGCCAACTTACACCTCAAGCACTGTTGAGGCTACTAGGAGGGCGCGACAAAACGAACTCGACCAGCAACTGCGCTCGATACAACAAGAAATGATGTATTTATCCTCAGATGTCCGTAACGGAGAGAAGGGCGCCAGACACCACTCTGTACGCCGACGGCAAACCCTCGACCGGGGAGCTCCTATAGCTGAAGCGGAGGAACCTGAGGGCGAGATCAGTATGGAGGAAATGCAGGAACAACTGCGGAACATGAGAGCGCAGATTGCCTATCTGCAGGAACAGCAGCGCTCGGCGTGGGCGCAAGGTTTGACGGACGATCCGCCGCCTGGGTATTCCCCTGCAGTAGCCGCCTGATACTCAGCACCACTGCAAGATTTTTTCTCGGTATGTTCACAGTATTCACTTACTCGGTGACAAGCCCTTGTCTTTTCATTTTCATTTTCTATGATTCATGCCTATACTATATATTGACTTTACACGTCCATTCATTTGAATCATCTTTTTTTCTCGATTGGTTTTGGTGTACTCATTTTTATCACAGTCTGTTAGCATATATCTGTTCTAAAGTTGAACCATTCTCGGACTTGTGGTCAACTTGTTATCGTCGACATGAATCTAGATAATCTCTTAGCAATTCCCAGTGTCCTGCCAGCTTCCCTCTACTGCGCGTACATACCGGGACTAGTAAATTCGAATTGATTTGAGAGTCTTTCGAAGCTCTTCCCGCAATTGACTGCCTCAAAGATTTCTGTAAGGGGTAATAGGGTCGCATGCGATATTTCAAGATTTCTTGCGGATTTCTCAGTTGGTCTCTGTGAATATCTCTCCGAGTCAGACACTGGCAGATGCAATTTTGAGAAAATATGTAAACAGGTGTGGATTCTCTTTATTATTTTTCTCTGTTCTTTTAACAAAGTTTTCTTCTGAATTTCTTGCTCCTTATATGGGCAACATTGACTTGACATTGAGGCGAAAGTTGATCCAACTTTTCGTGACATCATTCGCGTCGTGACGAGGTTCAGGTGATTTCGACAATTTGTGACTCAGTCGTCGTTTACTTATAACCCACGCTAGGGTTGCCTCCTGCCAGTGGGCCCTACGCCACATTGTACCTATCTTCCCACCTGATCATCTTGAACCAATTTATCTTTATTCATTTTGAATGATCACCATCTGAATTGATTTAGTTCTTGGATATTATGGCAGAAACAACATCCAAACGGCTCATTCAGCAACTGGTCTTCGGGGGCGACACAGCAACCACAGATTCGATCGAGGAAGACTTCGACGAAGAGGATGAGCGAAGATCTACTAAGGGTATGCCGTCTGCGTATGTCACAGTATTCGAAGGTCGGTTCCTTGCTCAAGTGTAAGCCGGATAAATTTGCTAATGTCGCACAAAGGTATGGTCAATACTGTTATCGAACACGAATATGGTCTTCTCTCTCCGGAAGAAATCAATGCTTTGGAGAGCTTTGCCAAGCTACACTGTGAGCAAATTGGTTGGCGCTCAAGCCCCGAAAGCTAAGTGAAACGCTAGATAATGCGCGTTACTGTCTTGTACGACTTGTTCTCCGCAAGGCAAATAGTTGGCATTCCATCACGAGCCTGAGCAGCTTCGAGAAGAGACTAAAAAAGGAAGAGATACTCGCTGCTCTGTCTGAACTTTGCAAATCGACGGTTCCCCTCGAAGAAACTCCAGTATCCATCAAGCAGGAGGATGAGGCATCAGAGGTGAAAAAAGAACCAGGATTAGAAGTCATTGACTTGACATTCGACAAAGACGAGGAAGATGTCAAACCAATATTAACAGAAACAAGTTCGCCAGTGTACTCAGAAACATCGTCGACTCAGAATCGCACGCCGGTAGTCGATCTGAATCCTCTCCAAGCCATTATCCAATCGAATCCTGGTATCATGAAACTCGACTACTTTTGTGAAGACGAGACAACAATGACCCTAGAAGAAATTCTCTTCAAACTCACGAACCCCCAGTTACAAGAACTGGTAAAACGAATGAAATGTAAACCCAAGACATCTAATGTAAATATTTTTCATACATGGTATCCGTTCTGTATCATTAAGTGAGGTCTAGAAATCCGACATGATATACGCGCTTCGCTCGCACGCGTCCTCTCAAAGCATCTTAACCTTTCGCTCGCTTCCGAAGAACAAAGGGAAGGGGCGAGACGATGGAATGCGACAGACTCAGCTCCCATTTCAACGCGTAAGTAATTGCGGCAAGACCAAGAGTCAAAATCAACAGGAGCGATTGAAAGAGATGGCTCTCAAACTGCTTGGTATGTCCATTGATTCCATGTACACTTCACGCACATCTCACCAATAATAGGGAAATGCATCCGGGTCAATTTCGACTTTTTCCGTCTTGTCAGAAGACTTCACATAATCTATTATCGCGAGATCGAGCACCCAACAGCATTGCTGTTGCCTTCTCTTCTCACCAAGTTCAAGAAATGGAATTATACCTCGTATAATACAACCCGCAGTACAGAGATATGGGAATCTCGGTTCGAGTACCTGGAGTATGAGAAAGCCTTAGAAGCTGAGCATTGTATCCTTGAAATTATTGACCCCCTTCCCGAGAAACCTGGACGCAAAGCATCGAAGACGCCCTCACGCTACCGAAAACAGTTTACGACGCCCATGACACTTCGCTTAGCGGCTCCATCAACTACCCCGTTGAAAACACCTGTACGAACGTTGCCCAGCGTATCTCTCTTCTCGCAGTTGGACTCGCCCACATCGCTCAACGCTGAGGGCCTGGGCAACGGGTCTGTAGCCGGCGAGGAACCAGAAGACGACGACGAGTTCGTACCGGAAGTGAAGAAAGAAGAAAGGGTGAAGGAATGTCTTGAAAAGTACATTTTCCCTATCTGGCAGGAACACCTCGTAGCACGCGCAGCCAAAGAGCTTCAGGACTTGCCAGACAGACCGCCTGGATTACAGCGGTTCGAGACTGGCACGTTTCTCCATACTCTTGTCCACGCCAAACTCATCACCTATTCACAGGTTACATATACACCCGCATGGTTTACAAAGCTACCAAGGCCCTGGGACCTCTGAAGGAATATGGACTTGAACTCCAGATGCTTGAAAATCTGTTATCTCAAAAATTCTGGAGTCGTGGCAAGCGGGGGAATCTATACGAGAGACAGGCGATCGTTCTTGGTCACCTCAGAGCTAAGGCCGACAACCCTTCTGACAAGAAGGTTGTGCTCTACAAACTCCTCGAAGGACTCAAAGCCGCCCTCATGGATTCAGATACTGGCATCGGTTCGTCGTCTTTCCGTACCCGTGCTTATATCGTTCACACGAAATTTGATCGATAGTTTGGCGTCCGAGTTTAATGAGGCGGTTGATAGCAGTTGAGAAGACCTTGAAAATCCCGCTGGAGGACCGGTCACAGTGCGCAGCGGAGTTGCGCGAAGCGAAAGTCGTCGAAATCATAGCCATTCGACACCATGATGGTCTTGTGCTCGATACACTCGGTCGTCCTATCAACGAAAAAGAAAATAGTCCCCAAGTTGGCATCCGTGCGTATACAACAATCTCGAAAAGCGCAACAAGTACTAAAGGGCCTGAGCCGGTAAGCCTACTTTCCTGTTTTAATGGTTTTTTTACATCTCGGGACCAACGTGTAACGATCCAGGCGCCTGTTCTCAAGAAGAAAACGGGACAGAAATCAAAATGGCAAGGTAGAAATGGCCAAATTATCGACGTTGAAACGCGTGCATTAGAATTTTATGAAGACCAAGGATTTCGTGGGTAAGACGCGGTTCATGATTCTTACGTACAGTCCGAAATCTCATCTCTTGCACAGACTTCATTCAGAAACACAAGTCCTGAAAACCTTATTTGGGCTGTTGTTCTGGGACATCCTATTTGCGGACATCCCAGGGGCATTTGAAACTGCTTTTCAAAAAGCTCCCCTGGATATCGTCGAGGATTCCTTCTATTATGCGCGGCAATCCCTTATCGACGACCGACTGCGCGAGATTCGAGAGGGCAAATCCAAAGAAATCGTTAAGCGGCATGACGACAAGTACAGGGAAAAGAAAACTATGTGTTTGTGTGTCAACTGGGATTTCTGCACCACAGACGATCTTATGGAAATGATTGAGGCGAGCAATCTTATTTTTGACGTTCAAATTTCAAACCTAAATTGTGATTCTTTTAGTGCATGGAAGCAGAGTCTTTGGCTATCGTCTGCATCTTGTTTTGCCAGGATTATCGAGGCAGAAGTAGCGGAGGCCCCGATTTATTTGTTTGGAATCCGGCAACACGTAAATGCAAATTTGTCGAAGTGAAAGGCCCGGGAGACACCGCTCGCGAAAACCAGAAACTCTGGTTTGATGCTCTTTTACGAGCGGGCTTCGACGTTGACTTGTGCAAAGTTATTGATGCCACGACCAAACCGGCCACCTCGAGCGCTCGAAAACGCAAGGTCAAAACTCCGAAATCCACTCCTCTGCGCAGAAAGGCTGTCGCAGACGACAATCATTCAGAAGAAGAAGACTACGATTTACTGGATCCGGAATCCGAAGAGGAAAGCAACGCGCAATTCAATGCGGGAGAAGTTTTGACTCCGTCAAAACGGGCGCGTACGTGCCCCGCAGCACCCGCGGCGCGTTGAAACCTCGACCTTCCTCAACGGAAGGCATACTTTTTTTTCACCTCACTGTTCAGCATATGTGGCTCTCGTGTGTTTCCTCCAGTCAGACCTTAGGGACATTCCTCTATCTTTTTAATTATTTTTATTGCTATCTATGTTTGTTGTTTTCTTTATCAATGTATTCCCTCACAGCACTTCGGTCTGTTTCACCCTGTAATATCCGCCTTCATTCGAATATCCTGATCACGTATGTCCCGATATTCCGCGTCTGGTTTTATCGCGGAAGAGTTCGGGGCGCTTGCTTGAAAGTTGGTGCGTGGCCACCTTCGTCGAATATTATCGCAATCTGATTTTGGGGTTCAAGTTGGCAAACTTGGTGACATTATCAGGATTACTCACGGTACGCACACTGCGAACCGCTCCGAACTTTGTTCTCCGAAGACCCCGGTACGACATTTGGTATCATTCCTTTATTACTATGCTCTTATAATGACATGATTTTCCCACCACTTCAGTCACCGCGCAAGAGACCTGGTATAGAATAACCAGAAAACTGAAAATTGAAAGATCTAATTCTTCAGTAGCGGTGGTCTGGTATTGTTCTCTTGAATCCCGCCGGCAGGCCACCTCATGTCCACATAGTGTCTGCTCAACATCCTACCAGTATTCGGCCTCGGTCCGGCATACAGACACCGAAGCCGAAACATCACCGCAATTTCTCTCTAAATCTGGTTGTCAGTGTCAGCACAGATCCATCATCGTCCATCAGCACAGCACCCCGGCTTGCTGATTCATCGGCCCTTGGGAAAACACGGAGTATGGTCAAACAGCGCCCACCGTTTTCGTGCGGAGGCCTCCTTTATCGCCTGCCACGACCTGTCTGGTCCCGCCATGGCGAAGCCCATTCGTTCCTTTCCGGCCAAGATTGGCCATTGGTACGACCGTCTGGCTAGCTACAATGTCGCCGATCTCTTCACGCGGAAACGGGCGCCCGGGCCACCTAGGACTGTTTATCTAAATCAACCTCTTCCGCCAAGTAACTTCGACCGCAAAGGCAAGATACGACGAGATCACATATTCACCTCTAATCAAATTATCACGTCGAAGTATTCGCTCATAACATTCCTTCCTCGGAATTTACTGGAACAATTTCGTCGTGTTGCCAATGTGTGCGTCCATCAATACTGAGGATCACTTTGAATACTTAATCCCTCTGTCGCACATAGATTCTTTTTGGCCATAGCAATCCTCCAATTTTTCCATGAGTTTGCCACCATATCACCAGGAGCAGCTATATTGCCGCTGATAGTCATTTTGGTCATTACCGCTCTCAAAGATGGATACGAGGACTTTAAACGGCATCAATCGGATGAAGAAGTTAACTTCAGCCAAGTTCGCGTTCTTTCTGGGGGAGATTGGGTTAATCACAATGCAACTGAAGCCAAGAGCAAATCATTCTTTCCTCCAATCTTCTCTCGTCGGCCCAAACATGGAAACCCTGAATTCGACTACGAAGGTCACTCTAATTCACCGGAGAAACCCCACTGGAAACAAACCTATTGGGAAGATCTCCGGGTGGGCGATATTGTCAAGATCATGGATAACCAGCCATTTCCAGCGGATATCGTAATATGCTCGACATCCGAGGAAGAAAGCGTTGCATTTGTGGAAACAAAGAACCTGGATGGGGAGACAAACTTGAAATCACGGCATGGCGTTGCTGCGCTTGCAGGCCTCACCGATGCGCAACAATGCGCTGATCCCAAAAACCAGTTCCATATCGATTGCGAGCGGCCTGACACTGATATGTACAAACTCAATGCGGCTGTAACAGTTGATAACGTCGTCTCTTCAGTCGACTTGTCGCATACACTTCTCCGTGGGACGGTCCTAAAGAATACCGACTGGGTCATCGGGGTTGTCGTATTCACGGGCTTCGATACAAAGATACTCTTGAACTCTGGCGGAACGCCAAGTAAACGAAGCAAAGTTGAAAGACAGATGAATCCTCAAGTGTGCGCCTTTCGACTCGTATATCTTTTTTCGCAAATATTGACCATTTGTTGTCCAGGTTTGTCAATCTGGCTATTCTAGCGGTGATGGCAGCCGTTTGCGCAATTGTAGATTCGTCTTTGGAGAAAAAGTTTTTCCCATTAGATGCCCCCTGGCTTTTCTCGGACGATCATTCTGACGATAATCCCAAGATTAATGGACTGATCACATTGGTATTTGCCTTCTTAACGTGAGTGCTGCCATTCCGGCCGTTTTCGTCTTATTAAGCTTGGCTATGCTCAGATTCCAAGACATTGTGCCCATTTCGCTGTACATCTCTATCGAAGTCGTTCGAACCTTGCAAGCCGCGTTTATTTATTTCGACGCAGACATATACTACGAGAAGACAAAACAAGCAACGATAGCTCGATCATGGAATCTTTCAGATGACCTTGGCCAAATTGAATACATATTCTCGGACAAGACGGGCACCCTGACTCAGGTATGTTTGCGTATCAGTATCATTGCCATATATTGCTGAATTTGAGACGTTAGAACTCGATGGTGTTCAGAATGTGTTCGATTGGAGGAAAAGCCTATAGAGGCACTGATACAGCAGAAGAAGACATTGTGAAAGTCAAAGGCGATTCAATGGATCCTCCAGCAGTTCAAGTTGACCTCTGGGCCGCGGAACCACATATGAGCAGTAGCTCACGCAGCCAAATCGTTGATGTAGAACTCCAGAAGAAAGTCTCGCTTAGGGGCGATAAGTTTCAAGATCCCAGCTTACTTAATGACATCGAGAAGGCCACCGATTCAAACAATTCCGACCCCGCTGTTCAAAACTCGTCGTTGATCAATTTTTTCACTGTCCTGTCTTTGTGTCATACAGTCTTGGCTGCGATAGATCCTGAGACCGGAGTTGTCCAGTACAAGGCTCAGTCCCCAGACGAAGCAGCGCTTGTCCAAACCGCAGCAAACTTGGGCTACGTCTTCCTGGGAAAAGACAGAGATGTTCTCTCTTTGCGTACCCCTGGATCTGCCAATGCCGAGAAATACGAACTACTGAATATTCTGGAGTTTTCAAGCGCCCGAAAACGAATGAGTGTGGTTGTTCGCCGCCTCGACTCCCCGACGGATGGCCTTCTGCTACTCACAAAGGGCGCCGATAACGTGATTTTCGAACGCTTGCGTCCGGGCGAGGAGGGACTGAAAGCAGAGACCGAAAGGCACCTGAGCGAATTTGCCTTCAGTGGGTTGAGGACTCTTACACTGGCTTATCGACCCATCACAGGTATGTACATAACATGCAAATACTTCTCCGTTGCTCATATATCTACCCCAGTGGCCGAGTATGAATCTTGGAGTACAAGGTATTATGAGGCGAACGTTTCGCTGGAACAGCGCGAAGACCGAATCGAAGCTGTGTCCAGTGAACTCGAGCAAAATCTGTGTCTGTTGGGCGCCACCGCAATCGAAGATCGCCTACAGGATGGTGTCCCAGAAACCATCGCAGATCTCAAGACGGCCGGCATCAAGATTTGGGTGGCAACGGGAGACAAATTGGAGACGGCCGTTGGTTCGTTCGAATTATGCTTTTTGAAACCTGTTTGATTAACAATATATTTTAGCCATCGGAAAAAGCACGAACCTCATCACTCCTGATTCGAATATCATTGTGATCCGAGGAGGAACACGCCCAGTCGACATGCAAATGAATAATGCCTTACTCCAATTCTTCCCTGAGTCAACAGATGAATCGAGCTCTTTGGACCACAAGGTTAACGAAGACCGTACAATCCCTCTCCAAAGAGTCACCACTGGGGTTTCACTGGTCGGTGTAGACAATGGTGACCGTCCTGGAGGTTTTGTTCTCGTGATTGACGGCGCGGCATTACTAGAGGTATGTTCAAATCTGATTATAACGACTAGATATAAGCTTACATGGCCTTGAATAGGCCTTTTCCACTGATGAGAATAAGGCGCTGCTACTCCGTCTTTCTATACTGTGTGACGGAGTGATTTGCTGCCGGGTTTCCCCACTGCAGAAGGCGTTAATCGTTCGCTTAGTGAAGGATGGTCTAGGGGCGATGACTTTGGCTATCGGGGACGGCGCCAACGATGTTAGCATGATCCAAGCTGCTGACGTTGGTGTTGGTATCTCAGGCGAGGAGGGACTTCAAGCAGTCAACTCGTCGGACTATTCCATTGCTCAGGTAAGTCCCGAATGCATATATACGTCCGAGTAATCTGTCCTAAATCCGTGCTAGTTCCGATTCCTCAAGAAGTTGCTACTTGTCCATGGTCACTGGTCATATGCCCGCAATGGTGTCATGTATGTATTCATTAAACCTCTCTGATCGAATCGACCTCTAAAGCCATCACGTCTAGGATCCTCAACTTTTTCTATAAGAACATCGTACCCACTGGAGTGCTGTGGTGGTTCCAAATATTTGATGGTTGGAGCGCAGCTTAGTGAGTGTTCCTTTTTGACTCGCTCTGAACATTCTCTAATAATTGATGTAGTGCATTTGATTATACCTACATTCTTTTCTGGAATTCGCTATGGACAGTCCTTCCTGTCATCGGAATTGGATTATTTGATCGGTTCCTTGGTACGTCCCCAGCAAGATATCGTCGCTACACAGCTGACTTTTTCTTTCAGACTCACATACCCTAATGGCAGTACCGGAATTATATCGGTACGGCCGTGAAGGCACTTGGTTTGGTATCAGGATGTTCATGATCTACGTTCTCGATGGAATTGTCCAGGTGCGTTAGGATGTTCGCACCGCTTTGTCGTTGCCTGACCTCTCATCTCAAGTCGGCCGTTATATATTTCTTAATCCAATATACCTATTTCAGTAGCTCCTCCCGTACAGATGGGTGGGACATCGGTCAATTCGAGTTTTCAACAGTGCGTATCCCTAATAGTTGATCCGAATGAATGCCCTTTTACTAATTTTATTTGGCAGACTATGGCTATATCTAGTGTCCTTGTGGTTGACTTGTATACCGGATTTACTGCCACTGTATGGACCTGGTGGCTTGCATTTGCTGTCGCTTTTGGGCTGGTCGTGCAATGGGCATTCACTGTATGTGCAAACCCCTTGCCATTCGACTGCGTCTCACAAATGACTTGCACAGATCATCTACTCAGCGTTGGGACCTAACACCGCGCCCACTAGCAATCTTTATGGAAACGACCACTTCCTTTTCCGATCGGCCTACTTCTGGCTATCATTGCCCCTCACCTTCTTTATCGCGCTTGCTCCTCGATATCTCTACAAAAGCTGGAAGTTCATTTATAATCCAGGAGATCTAGAGACGTTCCAGCTTCTTCAAAAGAAGTACCCTGGTAGGGACATGTCGTCTTTCTCCAGGGTGAAGCGGATGGATGGCGCAGCGAGGCCGCGACCGCAATCGGTCACCCGGAGACGCGACTCTCGCCCGAGCAGTACTGTATCTTTGGAGCCTCGCCGCTTTGGACGGCCATCGGGCGATGTGCGCTCCCCGAACCGGACAGACATGGCGACAGGCCTTACGTCTGTGGACCGTGGATTCGATTTTGCGACAGAGGAGAATGGAGTGGAGATGCGCCGCGTGCAGACGAACCTATCTGAGAGGAGGATGTCTAAGCAGCACCTGCCAAGTGGTAGCAAAGGAAAGGGTGCCATTAAAAATGTCCTTTCTCTGCCAAAGAGCTTCTTGCGGAGGAAAGTCTCGTCTGCATCATGATATTGTTGTAAATGTATGCTCATCGTGTTTTCTATTTTCGCTGGAGGACCTTTATGGGTAATTTGTTGTATCAAGTAGTGTTGTTACAGTATTTAATGGTCATATTCCTGACGATTTATATAACGTCGTATATTTGTTGCACACGAACCTTAAGGTAATCGCAAGTCAATCCAATTTGAAGACATGAGCATTTGGGCCAATGATTATATGCAACTCCAAAGTCTAGAAATACAAAGTAGGCACAGCAACTAAGTGTAACAATATGAGCTGGTGGAGTAGTAGTCTGAGTGAGGTAGTGTAGACATACGTACCAAAAAACATGAAAACATGAAAACATGTTCAGTTTTTCAAGGGAAGGTCCTGGAAAGGGTCTCCGATTTCTTCGAATACTCAACATTAATTTATTCCATGGGTGTCTTGAGCTTACCTTTTCTCAGATAGTCAACCAGAGCAGTGTCGATCAGCTCGTCCTTCTCCTTCTTCCCCCCATTGTCTTTGACTCCATCCCAAGGCGCGTTCCCGGAGCGCCCAGATTCGCCGCGCCGCCGTGACTTTGGATCTCTGGCTGATCCAGCGGCAAAGGATGATCCTGTGGGGAGGCGCCGCTTGGGTGCGCTCGACCCGCTGAACGCAGACCCGATGTGGCTAGTGAGGTTGGCGAGGTAGCCTGCAGACCCGGCGCCGGCGCTAGATGGGTACACCTCTTCTGGAGGCGGCGATCCGGACGACGGTGTAGACGGCGATGGCGAGCTGGGGTCGGGTGGGGAGTTCATTGCGACGAAGTTGCTTTGAGGAGAGCCGAAAGCGTCATAGTTGAGAGCCGCGAGATACGATTACAAATATCTGACCGGCCCTAAAGAGCACGTCAGTTCTTGGGCGCTAATTTCATATGTAGCAATCCATCGCTCATTTCGAACTACATTGGCCGCGTTCATTCCTCTGAAAACCCGTCGTCCATAATTTATATCATATGACTGGAAAAGATTCTTTTTCTAACCCATTTACCGGTCGTAAGTAGTAACAACATTGAATCTGAATCCACTCAAGCTCATTGATCGTACTTATACTGGTACGCACGATCAATAAGCATACTACCCGCAGGATGGATTTGGAGATGGTGGAAACACCTTCACCCCAGGGCTTCCGCCGACAAATATCTTAGATTCTGTTTGTACCGGTCGAGAGTGTTCTGGGTTCCCTACTGGATTCTTCCGCATCCGAGCTGCCGGAACGACAGACTACTGGTCGCTACACTACTCGGACTCGTCCCGCGAAGGAAATTGTTTGATGCTGTGGAAATTGGTGAAAGAAGAAGACTCTCAGGTGCACTAGTCTATTCAGAACTCGTTTTCAACATCACGTTTTCACTGACCTTTCTCTGCCAAGGCATTCTACATAAACTCAAAGGGAGAGTTATGCCTAGGTGGATGTTCCGTTGATGTAATTGGTAAAGCAATCCATCCACTTCACAAATAATGCCTGAAACTCATTCTTTTGTCAATAATCATTTTATTTGAAAGGGAATGGCCTTATTATTTCCAAAACCCGTACGCCTACAGTTCCATGGCCAAACCCGTGGTCCCATCCACTCCCGACCTTCTATTACTCGGCGGAGACAAAATGTATTGGAGCCAAGTTCTACGTTGATCCATTAATCTCTGGACAATGGCCCCGCGCGGAGAGGGAATGGAACAAGGCATTTCTGGTTGCATCACATTGTACTGAACCTGTCAAAATTTGCAGCTTCAACGAGATTTCAAGATGGGCCCCAAACCCAAGGTTTATTCGGTGGACGGGCCGCTCTTTTCAGTGGAACAAAAATCATCCGGGCACGTTAGGAGTCGAAGAGAGCCCACTAATTGTGGATTCTGAAAATGGATATCCAACGAGATTCAGATGGGAAATTGAACAAGTTTAAATATTGCCAATTGCGAGATAATTACATGTACTTTTTGAAACGTTTGACGAATTGCTTTTATGTGCCACAAACTATTCAGGGTGAAAATAATTCAAAAATAATCAAGATTTTTGCACGGCCGGCCCTGAACCGGGAATATAACATCTTGACAGTGGGCGCTTAAGCCCCTATCGTATCGTATCTTGGATCAACACCATCAACACCATCTATCAAAACAGTGTCCTAGCTCGCTCGTTCGAAAAAATGGTATCAAAACATCCTTCTACACAAAGATCTACTCGCTGTATGTAGAATCATCTGTTTTCAGCCGAAGCTTGATGTCGGAAAAAGATCGATTAACATATAAGTACTTGCGGCGCTGACGGTCTTGTAAGCACATATCAGCTTCTCTAGCCGAGCGTATCATCACAGTATCAGGTCACTGTAACCTCACGCTAAGTATCAATATGTATGACAAGTGCGAATAA
>JAEKIV010000672.1:0-17067 GCA_016801325.1 Hypholoma fasciculare
CTCTGATAAATATAATTACCGTGTGTCCTAACTGCGGCTGCAAGACGAAAGCGTGGGCAGCGCCTACAACGCATCAAACCAGCGTCACACTACATTGTCCACCCCACCCTGCTTTCGCTGTCCTGCTCAGTCACCAGCACAACGTCGCCAATGTCCATGAGTAGCGCGAGCGGGTTTCAGTGAGAGCGCCACTGTGCGCTCCCGCGAGGAATGCTCATCTATGAGGGAGAAGATACTGACGCCCACGTCTGAGAAGGTGGGAGTGGAGGGATATGGGACAACGGGGAATGTGAGCATCCCAACTCTCACTGCCGCTTTTGCATGGTCCTAGTGGGGAAATATGTAACGCTAGCGCAAGTGGGAAACGACTGAGAGCGCGACGTAGATGGGGAGCATGAGTGGTGGGGTCGTCGACTGGTCCGGCAACGACATGATGACGATGAGTGAATTATGCACATATCTTTATAACAGCGGGGCACGATTGAGGATCGAATCAAGAGGGCAGAAGTCATCAATTGCTAAAGCATATACACTTTTCCGGAACTCGTGTTTGCGTAGTTCGTGAATAGACGTCTTGTTTCAAATGATAGTTGAGCTTGGGCACAAATTGGTCCAGGGCCACGAGAGCTTGTCTTTCGACCACCTCTTCAAACAGATAACTACTTTTTTTCGCTATTTTTTTAATACCTTTGGAAGGTGCCGATTTTGAATGTCTCAGAAGGACTATTACTTATTGTATTGCGGAGGACCTTAATATTGCTACCGTGAAAGCATGTAATTTTCTCACTTTTTTGAGTGCGTATTGTTGACACTCATGGGCAGTAATCTTCATGACTTCTCAGTAACAAATTTCACTACTTTTGACAGGTATGAATCTTCCTTACCTACAGACCTTGTTATTTACTACCTTTTCCAGGTAGTTTTTAAAATTACTTCCGGTCGTGATATTTGCTGTGTTTTTCGGTATCATAAAAAATTACCTCAAAGGTAATGTTAAACCTCACCGAAAAAAGTAGCATAATCTACCGTACAATATAATATGCTACCTTTGTCAAAATATTACTACCTAAGCTACAATATCTACTACCCTTCCTTTTCACAGTGTTTCACTTGTTTAGTTTTCATCCCGTAGATGGCTTCGAGACTCTGCGGGATCACGTAGCACCCTCTGCATTCCACAATTCCGAGCAAAGAATCGACCCCCCAAGGTGTCATGAGAACACGCGCACAGCTGTCTTGCAAGAAATCTTGGGCCGGATACTAGAAGACGTGGCACGGACAGCATGGATCGCTAGGCTAAATGATGGCGCAGATGCAGGGAAATCGGCAATATTTTAGTCCATAGCCGAGCTGTGCATACATAACTCGCGGAATCCTAGTTGCGAATTTCTTCTTCTTCCGCGCTGATCCTGCCAGGTGCAACGTTCGACCACTGGCTGTTACCCTTGCCTAACAGATTATTATACTTCTGCCACAGATCAAGGATATCATTCTCGCCGCCGTTGAGTCAAACAACAATCTTTCACTACACAACTAGACGAACTGATTGTCAAACCCCTTAGAATGCTGCAGCAGTCTGGCTTTTTTGCAAGGCTTGTGCTCGTAATCTACGGGGTCGACGAATGCGAAGGTGACAAAACTCAGCGTATCATTCATTATACACACTTTGCCAAATTTCTCTCGACAAACGACTCTCTAGTGATAGTCTTGTTTAGCAGCCGGACTGAAAATACGCCTCAAAACAGCATTTCGCTACCCACAAGTCATCAAATTCTTACAACAGTTGCCATTAGATGACCATTACCTTCCAGTTGAGGACATCCGCCGATTCCTCGACGACAAGTTCTCCGAGGTAAAAGTCACGTATTCAATGAGCCACCTTCTTGCGCCCGACTGGCCTGCAAAACCAGCTATTCTGGAAATCGTGAACAAATCGTCCGGCCAGTTCAAGCATTCAGTCTTCACGAACTTTGTTTGTTCCCCTCGCTCACACCCCGCTCACCAACTCGATATCATCCGCGGCTTTCGTCCGTCCGGATTAGCGACGTCATTCGCTCTTCTTGATGCACTGTACCGCTATATATTTTCGCAAGTGCAGGATTTGCAGGCAGTGACCGATATCCTCGCCTACAACGTCATTGGACGCCGAACCATCATTCTTTGCCTTGCCAATCTGATGTCCATGTGGCGCTGCCATCGGCCATTGCAAGAGAAGACGGTAATATACGCTTCCTCCACGCGTCGCTCCCGGATTTTCTCTTTGACCAGGCGCGTTCGCAGTAGTGGCATATTCCACTCACCTTTCAATTGCATGGTTCGAAAGCGCAGAGGACGGTTCACGCGCCCAGGTGAGGATTTATAAACATATGCTACCTATATGTTTTATCTGACAAGTAATTCTCACAGAACATCGGGACTACACCATCCGTAATTTCCGCGACCCCTCAGGATTTTTTTCCGGTGCAGAAGGTGGTATGTCTATTACCAAATCAATTACGCCATCTAATGCTTGGTATAATCAGGATCTACACGACGGCGGGGAGGTCTACCGTTCTCGTCTCCATGCGGCTGCATGCTACCTCGCCTACGTTAAGGGAATAGGAGAAGAGACTTTAATCCAAACGCTCCGCGGTCATGATATATCTGATTTCTTGGAAAAGACCAGGCCTAATAGGCAGCTGTGCTAGAGTGGGGATCTTGTCTATTCTTGTGGACACATGCTGGGGGGGTGCGTTTTACCAAAGCATGGCACGAACAAAGAGCTATCCTGGGGCTGTGTTCATCTTAGGAGAAGGATGTACCGTTCTTCAAGGGCTAGAACTTGCTCCGTGAGCAGAATTCAGCCAGCCAAAGACACCGGTCTACTTGCAAGGGCCATTTCAACCAGTATATCTGAGCAGCCAATCCAGCCAAGAAAGCGTCTAACACTGGCCCACCGTCTCAAGACTATTTTGCCGTTGTCGACTGCTAGCAGCCTTGACACCAGAATCCAGGTGCTGTACATTAAAGTTCCACAGGGGGGATGTAAGGTGAAAATTAGTTCAGGCAGGCGCTGAGGACAGACAATTTGACTTTGGATAGTAAATACCCGGCTCGCGGAATCTAGTTTGTCTCCAGCGCTCAGCTTGCGTATCAGTACGAGGTACGAAAACGCAAAGAGAGTTATCCGCGCTGAGAATTTTATCTCTCCTGTTCGAAGGACCAAGCCAACAATATTTACACTTCTGTGCGAGCAAATCAAGTTTCAATGCGCTTTAAAGCGCAGTTCCTATGGACATACAGAAAGTATTCTGAGCAGGGATGCGTATTATTCAAACACACTACCATACTTCCTCAGTAAGGTAAGTAAGTACACAAAAACATTTCCAACAACCTCCAATGTATGTATGTATGTAATATATATACAAAACGCGCAATCGTAATTTGTAGCACGGCGCGATGGCAAGCAGACCAAGTGAGTATGTATGTCAGTACGTAGGTCGAAAGAAAAGGAAAAATGAAAAATGAAAAAATGGTACACACAAGCAAGCAGGCAGGCAGATTTCACGGGTATATATAACAAGACCATCACCAATAAATACTCCCCCTCTCCCTCTTAGAACTCATCACTCACCCACTCATCTCACGCGCACATCACTCACCCGCCCCACCCAGCGCGCCCGTGATCGTGCTCCGCGCAAGCCTCGAGAGCCGCGAGATCGCCGCACCAGTAAGAACAGGGCGCGCATGCGGTGCCCGATGCGAATGCGGCGCGCCGCCCATCGGCGGCGTCGAGTGCGTGCGCGCATGCACATTCCCATTCCCACTCCCGCGTCCTCCAACGGGCGTCGCGCGCCCCGAGCGCGACGCCCTCGGCGGTGCGAGTCCATCAGTGTGTTTGGTGAACGACACGGGCCTTCCCACCGTCTGTGCTCTCGTATGCGTTTGCGCACCGTGGCCCGACGGAGAAAGGGCATCCGCGAACACGGACACGCTTGGCGGCGCAGACGCTGACGCCGCGTCCGCACGAGGTGCGTGGATCGACGCGGAGAGAGACGAGCTGTCGAGCGTGATCGGGGCCGGCGCGTGGATCGACGCAGCGAGCCCGTCCGCGCGGCGGAAGTCGTCGAGCGGGTCTTTGCTTGGCGGTACGGGGCTTGGGGTGACTTTAGGTGGTGCAGTGGCGGTTTCTTGCTGTGCTGGAGGGACAGGTTCTTTCTGTGGTGGAGGTGCAGATTCTTTAGGCGGTGAAGGGGAGACTTCTTTGATCGGTGAAGGGGTAATTTCTTTCTGCGGCTGAGAGATAGCATCCTTCGTCGGTGCGGGTGCGGTCGTAGGTGCAGGGGCATTCTCCTTCGGCGCTTTAGGCGGCGGCCGCACGCTTGTTTTCGTTAGGGCAGCGATGGGCTTGGCAGGCAGCGACGGGTGCAAGGGATTCCTCGGCGGCTCAGGTGTCACTTTCCGCTCAGGCGGGGGCGGGGTCGGCGTCTTCCCCTCCACAGGCGGGGGCGGGGTCGGCGGCCTCACCTCCACAGGCGGGGGCGGTGGCGTCGGGGTGCGCTCCCGCTGCGCCTCAACCAGCAGCACATCCATCTCCGGCAGCGCCCTCAAGCCATCGACCATAATCGGGGATATCAGATCCTTATGCGGGACGCCCCAATCGTCCAGATCCGGCAAGCTATCGTCGTCGTCGCCCGCCCAGTCGATGTGCGTAGCGGTGCCAGGCGTCGCGGGGCGGAGGTGGTCCATCGCACTCGCGCGGACGCGCTCGACGAGGGCGGCGACGTCCGTGCGGATGTCCGTGCGCGGGGTCGGCGGCGGGTGCTGTGCCTCCTGGCGGAGGTGCGGCGGGGTGTCTTTGGATGGGGCTGGGGGAGGAGCAGGGGCGAGCGGCGCGGGGGGTGCTCGCCGGGGGGCCCTGCGTGGGTCGGGGGAGGTCTTTGCGTTTGGGGGTTTAGGTGCGCGGCGCCTGGACGGCGTGGACGCTGCCGACTGTGTTGCTTCTGCAGACGGTGCACTGCGCGGTGCCCTCCGCTGCGCAGGCTTCGCCTGCGTCTCCTGGGCCGCATCGGTCGGCTTAGGGCCCTTCCGTGGTCGCCCACGGGTGGATTTTGCAAAGGCCGGCTGGGTATCGGGGGATCTCGCCCATCGTGAATTGGTCGCAGGCGGTGCAGCGGCCATGGTTGTGGTAAGTAGGGAAGGAAGACACAAATAGACCACAACTCCATCTTGCCTCTCCACCACAATGTCGAAAGCGTCCCAGCCAGAACTCAAAAAGGTTTTTTTTCCTCGTCTCCTTTTTACACAGAGTCTCACTATTTCTAGTTTATGGACAAGAAGCTGTTCGTCCACCTCCAGGGCGGGCGCAAGGTCAGCGGCACCCTGCGCGGGTACGACCTGTTTCTCAACCTCGTCATTGACGACGCCATGGAGGAGAGCACCCCGGCGCAGAAGCACCCCATAGGCACCGTCGTACGTTCTTTCTCTTATGCCATTCTACATCTCACATTCTGTGCAGGTCATCCGCGGGAACAGCGTCACATCGATGGAGATCCTCGAATTCGTGCGAGGTTAGCGGTGGGTGGGGTTGATTATCTGTACTGTACGAAATATTTGTCAGCACCCACTTGTGTGCGCGGACCACGATGTCCTTTTTCTCGGAAATCCTCGAGCCCGGCTCCTCGCTGCACCCGACCTTTCTGCTCATCGTAGACGCCGCGTTTCTCGCGCTCTTTTTGGTGTTTGTCGCCCTCGCCGTCCTCACCGACGGAAACCTGCACGTATTCGCACTCATGGCGATCGAGCTGGGCCTCTGGGCGAGCATAAAATGGTACGGAAATACATGTATAAGAGTACAATGGATTAAACATGCAACAGGTTCGTGAGCGAGCTGAAGAGAAAGGAGGAGTGAGTCAGCGGCGCTCGGCCCACTGCTTTGTGCGCTTGGCGCTCTCCTGGGCCAGCGCAAACACTGCAGACGATGAGAGGAGGATGTTTAGGAAGGAAGACGACTCACATTCGCGTTCGGTGGTGTCGAGGCCCTCACGGAAGGACTGGGCAGAGTTGGAGGAGCCGCCGCCGCCACTTGCTTGACCGAGGGCGGCAAAATGTTGGGCTTGGTCAATGACCTCGAGGATACGGCCGCGAAAGGCCTTGACGAGTACATCGGACATTTCATCTGCCTGCTCGTCGCTGAGACTGCTGGGAGTCAGCAGAGAATAGCCTGTTGTTGTAGACACGTACATTTCCATGATCGTCTTTCCGAATCCGTACCAGAGGCCACCGGCGCCGACCAAGTTGGAAAGACGAACACTGGTGGGCTCTGCCTTGAGGGCATTGCGCACACGCAGACCAAAGGGCGAGGGGATGTTGAACTCTGCCCAGTCCGAGTATATGACGGTGTACGCCAGCCAGATAGGGATCTGGACCTTGCTGAGCATCGCAATCTGCGCCCGTCAGCAAAGGTCGTGTATCTCAGAATTCACGCACATCTCTGTCAGAACCACCAGCCAAATGGCCCATGTTTTTTATTTCGTGCTTGAAGGTGCATTGGATCTTTTGGTTCTCTGCGAGGATGGCGTCGATGGAGAAATAGTCAAAGTCCATTTGTTGACGGCAGCCAAACAGAGAAATATTTTGGCCTCTTGCGGCCATGAACGTCCTCCGGCGCTGTCTCCAGCAGCCCGCTCGCCGTCTCTCCACCGTCACAGACTCCCCCAGCGACCGACGGCTGCGGTCGCTGGTGCGCAGCCTCGACGCGACGCAGCCCGCGCGCGTCTGGGACAGCTACACAGACATCATCAACGCCTCAGGCCCCGCCGCGCTGCCCATCGAGCTCCACCAGCACGTCCTGCGCCAGTGCTCGCCGCCCAAGGACGTCCACCGCGCCTCCATCCGCCAGCGCATCGCCGCAGGCTCCTTCTCCGAGCCCTTCCACGTCCACGAGGCCCGCTTCAAGCTCGTCATCCACAACATCGCCGCCACAGGCGACGCCCCCACCGCTGCCGACTATGACTATATCCTCGACCAGCTCGCTGCGGTGGGCTATTACCAGGGTGTCCTCGCCCTCTACCGCCACATGCTGTCCACCAATTGCACGCCCACCGCACACACCTTTGCCGCCTGCTTCCGCGCCATCGCCTTCCGCTTCACCCTCCCCGTCGCCCCCAATCTGCGCTCTGACCTCGTCTCCTACGCCACCAGCAGCCTGAATGAGCTTATGGCCGAATACACGCGCCTCCAGCTCCCGCTCACGTCAACCAACATGGACCTCATCCTGCGCATCCTCAAGGAGACCCTCGACCGGCCCTCCTTTGACCTCCTCCTCCGCACATCCTACGGCATCGACCTCGCAAACCCGGACCGTCTCGCGCTCGAGTACACCGCACCCGGCGCGCCCCCGCCGCTCCCCTTCACCACCGCCGCGCTCAACACAACCCTCGACCTCCTAGGCCGCATGGGCGACATCCCGCGGCTCGTCGTCGCCTTCGAGGTCCTCACGCAGCCCCTGCCCCAAGGCGACGCGCACTTTTTCAACTCCTTCGACGAGGACGAGGACGACCTCGGCGGCGCCTCTAGCGCTACCCCCCGGCGCACGCTGCCCTCTGCGCAGCCCAACACAACCACCTACGCCCTCCTCCTGCGGCACATCGCGCGGGCGAACCTCCCCGCGCTCGCACGGCACTACGCCCTCGTCGCGCTGCGTGCAGACCGCGCCACCGCATGGACGACGCGCCACATGGTGCGCCACCGCCTCGCGCGGCGCGGTGGGGACCTGTCCGACGTCCCCGCGCCCCGCGCCGCGATCGCGCGCTCCGTGCTGCTCCCCCTCCTCGGGTGCGGGAACCGCGCGGGCGATACCGCGCTGCTCGGGTGGCTCGCGTCCAAGCTCCCCGCCGCGCTGCGCTCCCAGCGCAGCGATCTCGCCTTCTACGAGGACGCCGTTGCCCAACTGCGCGCAGCGGGCCGCCTGCCCCTAGACGACAACACACCCCTCCCCACCCAAAACGACCCCTCCCCCTCCCCCTCACCCACCGCCACAGCCACCCAAACCACGAAACCACTCACCAACCCCACCCCTACACCCCCCACCGACCGGCCGCTCGACCCGCGCCTACACACCCGCATCCTCACGCGGAACATCGCCGAGCTCACCGCCCTCTCCTCCCGCCTCTCCTTCGTCCTCGCGCGCGCGCAACAGCGCCTGCGCGAGCGCCTGGGCCGGCGCGTCTGGCGCGAGCAGGACGTGTACCTGCGTTCCGCCAACGCGCGCGTCGTGCTCTCGCGCGAGGACTGGCGCGACATCGTGCGCTTCCGCCCGATGGACCCCGCGCACGCTGCCCTGCGCCCTGCGCGGTCCCGTGGGCCGTTCACCCCCCGCGAGCCGAAAAACCCGCCCAAGCCCGCTGCGCGCGCGATGTCGACTGCGGCGTCAGTTGGGGTTGGGCACACAAAAAGCATGCTCCCCCCACCCTCAATACCGTCCATCTGGAGACGACTGCGCGGGGAGAGTAGGTAGAGATACATATTAAAATGCACCCATCATACCTTGCTAGACCATTAATACAAATGCACGCACGCACGCACATACATACATGCATACATACATTCTCCTGTCTCTATTGCTTTTCATGATGTCCAAGCATGTCATATTGTCATAGAGGAGTGCAGGCCATTGTTGCCGGTTTTCCTTTTGTTGTCTATAGCATATTTCCACTTACCACCGCGTGCGAGCGGAGTGCAATAATAGGGCTGTCTAGCATAAATCTTCAGGAGATTCATAAAATGTCAACAAAGTGGCAATCAGCAAAAGCAGGACCAATATTACCTGTACCTGTACTCTCCATGGCACTGTTCTACCAGTGTCTTATAGCCTTCCACACTCTAAAAATGTACTTACATTTCAACTTCTGTTGGCAGTGCATCTAGCTGGCTAACTTTATGTTGCTTCATGTGAAAACACCTATAAAATTGTATTTTACAACTACACAATAACTATGTATAACTACTGTGATAGTAAAACCAAACTATTCAATAACATCAACTTGAATGCTGCTTATCAGATATTGTTTAATTTGCCTGATGCTCCAAGGCAGTACTAGTAGACACGCCCCTCATTTGAATCATTGCAGATACTTGTCTGAGACCTTGTGAAGCCATTGCCATGCCTTGTTGACTTCCCAGCTCCCTAAACAGTGCAAATGCAGCTTGGTGCTGGGGTACTGCTTCATCATATTTGCCAAGCATTTTAAATGCAACACCCAGACAGTTTGCAGCATTGGCCATGCCCAACTTGTCTTCCAGCTCACTAAATAACTCATATGCAGCTTCATGCTGAGATACAGCTTCATCATATCTGCCTAGCAGTCTAAACACATTGCCAAGGTGGTTCAAAACATTTGTCATGCTTGGCTTGTCTTCCAGCTCAAAGAATAAGTCAAAGGCAGCTTGATGCTCTGATAAAGCTTCATTGTATCTACCAAGGATTCTCAAGGCATAACCAATATGGTTCAAGGTATGTGCCATGCCATGTTTATCTTCCAGCTCCTTGTATAATGTATAAGCAATTTGGTGTTGATTTAAAGCTTCATTATGTTTTCCAAGGGCCCTAAATGCAACACCAAGGTGGTCTGAAGCAGTTGCTTTTCCTGATTTATTTTCCAGCTCATTGAATAGGGTATAGGCAACTTGATGCTGAGATACAGCATCACTATTTCTGCCAAGCATCCTAAATGCCTCTCCAAGCCTATCTGAAGCATTTGCTATGCCCAATTTATCATCTAGCTCACTGTATAGTGTATAAGCAGATTGATGCTGAGATACAGCTTCATTGCATTTCCCAACAAGTGCAAAAGCATGACCAAGACTATCAGAAGCATTTGCCATGCCTAATTTGAATTCCAATTCACTAAATAAAGCATAGGCAATCTGGTGATGCAATACAGCTTCATTGCATTTTCCAAGTTTACAAAATGCATTACCAAGACTATTGGAAGCATTTGCCATTCCCAATTTGTCTTTTAGCTCACTAAATAGTATATATGCAGCTTGGTGTTGAGATACAGCTTCATCATATCTGCCAAGCATTTTAAATGTATCACCAAGATGGTTCAAAGTTCTTCCCATTCCTGACTTATTTTCCAGTTCACTGAATAGTGCATAAGCAGCTTGATGCTGAGATACAGCTTCATTATATCTATCAAGCATTCTGTATACATAACCCAGACCATCTGAAGTATCTGCCATGCCTTGTTTGTTTTCTAGCTCACTGAATAATATATAAGCAGCTTGGTGCTGAGATACAGCTTCATTGAAATTGTGGAGTGTTACAAATGCCTTGCCAAGACTATTTGCAGTATTTGCCATTCCTAATTTATCCCCCAGCTTGCTGAATATGTCATAAGAAGCTTGGTGTTTCAATAGAGCTTCATTATATTTTCCAAGCATTCTAAATGTATCACCAAGACTACTCAATGCTTTTGCCATGCCAGACTTATCCTCCAGCTCAGAATATATTGCATATGCAGCTTGGTGTTGAGATACAGCATCATTATATTTACCAAGCATTGTGAAAGTATTGCCAAGACATTCTGATGTATGTGCTATGCCAGATTTACTTTCTAATTCATTAAACAATACATAAGCTGCTTGATGCTTGGTTACAGATTCTTCATATCTTCCCAGCATTTTGAATGTATGGCCAAGGCAGTTTAAAGCATTTGCCATGCCCTTCTGATTTGGCATAATTTCATAATTTTCAAAAGCTAATTTGAATTGCTGTTCAGATTTCTTCCAGCTATTTAAAGCAAGCAATTGCATTCCATATTGTAATAATATATCACCATATAAATTGGAATTGTGTGACTTTTTGGCATACAATATCAAGACTTCACTTAAATTCAAAGTCATGATATTGTTTTTAAATAGCATTTTTGAGAAATCCAATCCTTTTTCAATTAATGTAACTGAGCTTTCTTTATCCAACAGTTTGTGAAATATTGCAGCAATATTTTGAATACCAATATTGCTAGAACTTTCAAAATCAGATTTCAAAATTCTTTCCAAGGTTGCTTGAACATCATTATATAAATCACTTTCAAGAATAGTTTTTGTGTGCATGTAATGCCTTGTTGGTGATAAAACTGTTAATGTACCAGATACATTTTCAAAAGCCAGAGAAGTAGATAGTAGAATATCTACTGCTTTTTCTGGAGTTTTGAAATGAATTGAAAAGATATCCAAATTTTCTTGCCAGTTTAATATGCCTTCAGGAAGAAATGACAAAAGTGCTAAAAGTCTTACTGCTTCTGGACAAGAAGTCATAGCAGTAGAGGTAATTGATAAATCAATAGACATATGAATGTTTGTGCTTTTGCTAGGAGTTATTCCAGGCTTTTCCAATAATTCTGTCTTGGACTTGAGCCATCGTTGGTATAACTTGGTTGGAGAATATTGTTTGTCCAAAGCTGCAACTAAAGAAATTGCAAGTGGTATATAATCTACTTCTTTTAGCAGCAAATTCAGATTCTCCAGATTTTTAAAATCATATGCATTGGACTCTTTCCTTGAAAGACCAAAATACATGTTCCTTGCAGCAGTTAAAGTCAATGATCCCAGTGCATGTGGTGGAAGCTCTTTGATATATTTATTAGATGCCAATATAGGAGCATAATTGCCTCTCATGGTTATGATAACAGACAAAGATGTTACAGATGCCAAAATTCCAAGTACTTGCTGGATATCTTCATTTGGAAAACTTCCTGCCCAGATAGATTCAAAGTTATCCAGAATTAGAAGCATTTTTTCAGCCCCCAAAAGAGTAGCATGTAAACTGTAGAGAATATCTTTGTCTTTGGCAAAAGTAGATCCCAAGGTATGCAATAAAGCATTTATCAAGTCAAGGCCAGATTCTAAAACATCACATGGCACAAAGTAGCAATTCTTGCCAAAAGATTCCTTGATATCTTTATGATGAAGTATAGCCAAAGCAAGAGTAGTTTTGCCTATACCACCATATCCAAGAATTGCAATCCAAGCAGCTGTATTAGTCAAAATATATTGAACACCTTCAGCAAGAAGATCTTCTCTGCCAACAAAAATATGAGGCATTACTGGCAAAGTTGAAGATACTTTCCAGCTCAAACTAAATTCAAAAATTGAATAAAATCAAAAAATAATTAAACTCTAAAAATACCTTGGCATAGTTTGACCAATAGATTGAGTCTAACCATTAATACATTAGCTAAATCTATTCTAAATGATTTTTATACTTACCAATGCAAGTTGAACATTTAAGTCAATATTGTCAACTTTTTGAGCCATATAAACACCAAGTTGAATCTTGTAATAATTAATCTAGTAATATAGCAAATTTACAAATATATTACTTACTGTGAAGTTTTCTTTAAGAATGCCAAGATGCTTTTCCAT
Organism: Hypholoma fasciculare; assembly: GCA_016801325.1. NCBI lineage: Eukaryota > Fungi > Basidiomycota > Agaricomycetes > Agaricales > Strophariaceae > Hypholoma > Hypholoma fasciculare. The sequence continues at coordinate 12,409 of JAEKIV010000672.1, forward strand.
ATCTGCAAGTTCTTCTTTTATATGCTTACTTTGTAAGATCTGATGATAGGCCTTTTTGGAAGCAAAAAATTTGATTCTAGTCAAAATTTCTTGCAAGTCCCTACTCCAACATTTATATTGTGACCAAAAAATATGTCATGAAAAACATACCTTTGAAGACCTTGAGCATATTTCTGTACACCACTAGAATTTCCTTGGTTTATCCCTTCACTGATAGAATACATGGCTCCATAAATTTGACAAGCTACATCACGATAGCTCCCTTTGTTTGATTGAATAGTCTAATATATATATTAATGTCAACACCAGTTACAAAGAAGATAAGTTCCAGTTGACTCACAACAATGACATCCAGAACTTCAAGTGCTATTCCAGCTGATCCTTTGATCCATGGTTGTCCAGGCAATCCATCTCCTAAAGCTGAGAGAATTTTCAATCCAATAACAATCAAAGAAAGGTCCCGTGTGGCAGGACCAGGCATTTTGGCCATTTGAACAGTAGTAGCAGACGCAATGTGAGGACTGCCAATAGCCAGAGACATATGACCGGCCATGGCAATGACATTACCAATAGTAGGAGCCCTCTCAACAGCCGGAAACATCAAGTTGAGGCCAGCAGCCTCGGGGATGGAATCATCGTTGTTGGACATATTGTGAAGATAGTGAAGAGGTCGGGTTGCACTTATCGATCGTCGACGATGGGAGTCAGAAAGCAAAGAGCAATGAGGCTGTGTGATGTGCGCAGGTTTCAACTCCCGCTGGCTGATCAATTCCCATGGCGTTGTCTGCTTTTGTCTGGCCATCACTCACGTTGTCAGTATGCACCCAGCACGTAGACAGTTTTCCGACACAATTCCGACATAGCTACTGGTTCCTGCCCTTCCGCGCTTCCCCCTGCCTTCGGCATCCGCAATCCGGTTGGCTGGCCGAACGTGAGTCGAATTGAATGCTTGGTGAACAGCGCCGTTGAAGCTTTGAGAAAGTGCAGGCTAACTGAAGAAGGCGACGACGGTGGCCCTGGTGTGTTGGCTTCGGCCCCCCCATATGGCAGTGTACCTTGTCTCTAATGCAAGTGGGCTCTTGCCCATCCGGTGATCACCTCCGGGGCATCAGTCTCATTGTTGATAATCTTTAGAAGAAAAACATGTCAGGCAAATAAGTAGGTGCGAAGCATTTGTCCTTTTGTTACCCAGGAACCATTGAAATCTTCTATTCAGTCAGACGAAGAGCGCCTTTGAAGCACAAGAACCTAAGCACGTCGTAATTCCCGAATGCCTGTGGCTTCTCTGACCATAGGTGATCAATGCTTGGCACCAAACAAGACTTACAAGCGACGAGAAAACATGTCCGTACCGCGCTGCTTAGGTAGCTTACCTCGAAACTCCCTGCCGCGCAGCACGCCGACCTCTCATTCTATGAAGACGCCGTCGCGTGGGTCGGTTACCTACTCTCAGACGACACCACACCCTTAGTTCCAAGGTCTTCCTCTTCCAACACGTAATATCTCTTCCAGCCTCCTCCTCACCCCACCAACCACTGACCACCTGCTCGACTCGCGCTTACAAATGCCCATTCACGCCCGGAACACCACCGGGCTCGCCTCTTTCTCAACCCGCGTCTCCTGCATCCTCGCCATGCCCAACAGCACCTTGGTCGGTGCGTCTAGCCCGAGCAGGTCGTGTGCCTGATCTCACCCTGCGCACGCGTTGTGCTCTCGCGCAACACCTGGTGCTTCATTGTTTGTTTCTGCTCTGTGGACCCGGCGCTCGCACCTCGGGCCTGCGCCGCAGACGGTGCACAACCTAGTGATCAAGTACGGTCCGCGGACGATGTCGACGGCGGTACTAGGAGGTGGGAGTGGGGCAACCAAAATCATGTGCGCCCTCAATACTTTCTCTTTGGGGCCGGCTGCGCGGGAAAGCTAGGACGAATTATAAAATGTGTACCTCATACCCTGCTAGACAATTTATTCATATTCACGCCTGCCGGCGTCGAACCTAGCACGCGCATTACCATCATCCGGGTTGGAATTGGATTTATCCCCCACGCGCCTTGCGCCGCACTGACGAGCATGCAACGGGAGCGTCCGTGGGCGCATAATCGAGACAATAGGTAAGATTGCCACCGGTATAACCGCAGAAGTTATTGCCACCACTGCTGCTGCCGCACTGAGCGTACAATAGCTGAGACAAAACGCTATGTGCTTCGACCACTACAACTACGGAATACGACACCCCTGCCGTCACATATAGATCCAGACGCCGTGCTTCGCGCGGCGCGCGTACCCTCGCAGCCGAAAAAAAGGACGCCGCCCGACAAAATAAGCAGGCAAATGACGGTCCCGTCAATCCGGGGCCCTTCTCTAGCGCCCAGGGGCAGGGGCAGATGCCGTGCAGCCCGTTGTCAGAATATAGCAGGGATCGGTATGGTCACAGGAAGGTAGAGTGCACATCAGCATGCTCTGCCAGAGAAGTGATAAAGTTACAGCCGCCTACGCGCGCACCTCCATGTGCCCCTCCATGAAGCCCGAGAGCCCCCTCCCCCTTCCCCGCTCCTTCAAAGGTGTGCAGCCTCCAGGCAAAATGACACATCTTTAGTTTGGTCGCGGTGGTTTGATTGGGCTGTCGATTCCTCTTCTCTCGCACGGCCACAAGCGGCCGCTACTAAAATCATGATACATAGTAGAAATAAGAATACCTTTCTATGTAGAGTAATGAGCCGTAATAGATACAACCGCCCGCACGCTCGCTTCCGTCACGCAGTCCGAGCACCCCACCCATCACGCGCCCGTCCATTGCGCTCCGTGCGCAGTCCGACAAGGACGCCACAGCCAGGCGAAACGACGCGCGCACTCATTTTCTGTCTGTAGCCATTAGCGATAGTACGTAGGTAGAATACAGAAAATGTTATTGACCCGCGTCGCACAAGCAATGATAAATGCAGCCCCCGCTGCACGCGCGCGCCTTCACGCGCCTCATTTTGCGGCCTGATTAGCTTACCGCCTTCAGGCGAAGTCAAGCCGGTGGACAGTTCGTGCACAGAAGGAAATATGACACCATCATCAATACCTTTTCTCTAGCACCGCCAGAAGAAGCCGCTACAAGTTAGCTATGTAAATATTCCATATACCGTGGCCAGCCCCTTGTCTCCTGCAGCACCAGAGGCGAACACCACTCAAGCCGGAAATATATAGGAGGTAATTAGAATAATACAGTATACCCCTGCCACAGACGAAATTAATGTAGCGGTCCACACGCCAGGCGGGCGCCTCCACTTTGCAGCCTCACGAATACATTGCCCTCTTAATTCTCCCTTTCGTAAAATACACCGCCGCGACCAGGAAAAGAGGTAGGGTCATCGCTCGTGCACAGGTGTTTTAGGATGCCCGTGGGTGCTACCATCAATACCTCTCCTCCGGCAGGCCGAAAGACACAGCCTGCCGCCAGTAGACATCCTGGACATAAGATACGTCTAGACCTTCCAAAATGAGGCGTTTAGCTTGCAGGCAAGGTGACGCGTTCCGTGAAAGATAGGCAAATATAACATACGCGCCGTCTTCGTCACTTTTTCCAGTAGAACCTCCTAAATTTTTAAGTGTCCGCCTTCGAAGCTACAGATACTAAATGATAGGGGAAAAAAAGGCACTTGTGCTTCCATGCTGGAGTAGTAATAAATTCAGCCTCCTGCAAGTGCACATCTAACCCCGCCCACTGTCCGTCGTCCACTTTTCGCCGATCAGAAAGTCAGGCAAGGTAGTTTACGTGAATACGTATTGTTCGCACAAAGGTGGCGTAGCCAATAACAAATACCAATGTACCATCCGAGTCGCTAATGATTTCCCCTGAAGAAGGCCAATGAGTCCGTGAGTATGTAGATAAGTAACTAGGTATATAATAGTAAAAAAAACCTTCCAGAGCGGAAATTAATGCAGTCGTCTATACATGCGGCACCGCTGTGTAGCACTTTCACTTCGCCAATCAGAAAAGCAAGTTCACACCCGTTCCCACTGGTGACTGCACAAAGCATCATCCGCGAACATCGCTTGTGCAAAGTTGGCGGAGACGGTAATAACATCTTGTCGGATTTGTCTTGACAGATTCGCAGAATACCAGCGTACAGGATGCACTGCATTTTTGCGCTGAGCTCACGCATGTACCTTCCTGTCAGTCGCAAAAATCTCCTTTAGCATATCAGGTCTGGCGGTCCTGGCGGCTCTGATATGGTGTCGTGGTAAACATGATTTCTACGCATCAGGTCATGATAAACTCATATTGCGCCACCATATTGGCAATCAACAGAAATCAGGTATGGTAACTCAGCGTGGGGTCAAGTATATACCTTTGTTGGGTGTGATCAGGCTGGCATTAGAGAATATATGGATATTTCAGAGGTATCAGACCGTATAATCAAGGATATGCGCATTGATTTTCACCTTGACAACAAGCCTAATACAATTTATTTTAAGTATGTATAGTGTAGTCGGAAAGCGCGTTTATTCGTGGAGTACGACACTTCGTAAGGTGGACTGTTCAAATGCAATGAGTAGCAATAATATTTCTCAGTTGAAGGATTCAGTACGTCCAATGATGGCTTCGTTAGCGTCACACGCGGGTTAAATAGTAGAAAGAGTTCTCGCCAGCCAATACAGATGGCCCCGCGA